>MU688278.1:138971-160372 GCA_026770625.1 Nicotiana glauca | reverse complement strand
GTATAATATACTGGAGTTTGGAGCACTGGTGCTCCAGTCTCCCGCAAATTTTACAGGAGTTAGCAAAGTATACCGGTCCAGCATAATATGCTGGTGTTCGTACACAAATGCACTAGAACACCCGTATATTATACTGTACCGGTCCCTGTTGCAGCAAAATAGTGACTATTTTTCATTGATTTGGTAAACACTGGCTATTTTTTATTTACCAGCGTGAAAACTGGCTATACCATGATATTTTAACCATCATTTCTCTTGTTTAAGGCCCAAACACACACACACAACAGCAAAGAAAAAAAATTCACAGACCCAAAACTCACCAATAGTCGTGATAATACCTAACTCACCGACTAGGCGAACCAAGAATCACAATCTCTAAATAAACTACTAGCATGTATATTATAACGCTAACTAAAATCAATATCATAGATAAGTTTGGATCAAAATAAGAAGTATGAAACAACACAACATCCACGAGATTGAGTACATGAGCTTCTAATTAGAGTAGCAAAGCACAAGGTCTGAAATAAATACAATAATATTTGAATTAAATAACAGCAAATAGATGTGAAGAAGGTGCTTTAAGGGCCCACGGCCGAACAAATAACACTACCTTGAGTCTCCAAGATCAGTAGCTAAGCATCGTACTGTGCTCCACTGCTATCGATGCTTGGATGAGCACAAAAATATACAGAAGTGTAATATGAGTACAAACCAACCTAATGTACTCAATAAGTATCAAGTCTAACCTCGAAAAAGTAATAAGGGGACTCTAACCAACATGATACTTACTTCTAAAATCAGATAATCATCGATAAGCGTAAATAAAGAGAAGTAACAATCCAATAACAGTAAGTATCAGTAATATAATCACAGTTCAAAATAAATAGCATGCTTCTCACATTTAATGATCAAAGCATAATCCTTACTCCGAGTTCACATAAGATAAATAATATACATGAAGTACCATGTAAAGAGATGTTTCTTGATGGTAGGCTAGGAACCCATATTTTTAGTTATATTTCGCATCTTGAATTGCTGCACTTTAATTGTGTTTGAGCCTAATTGCTAGTAATTTGGACCTATTACGTGTATTATACTGTGTAGGATATGACCTCGAGTTGAGAAGCAAGTTTAGAGCTAAAATAGATGAATTAGAGCTTTGAAATTTTATTAGAAGCCCAAGGAATTAGGCTGGGATCATGTTTGGATTTCGAGGACCAAGTCTGAATATCAAAAAATGAAGAAAAATCTGAAGCACAAGAAAATAAACAAATGCGCCGCATGGCACGCCGCGCTAGTGCAAAAATTCTTACAGAGTGAAAAAAAAAATTGCCCTCTGATAAACCCCACTAATGCAGCGCATGAGGCACCGGATGGGATGCTAGTACAAAATAGGGTCCAACTTTCGTACTTTGACTCAAAGAGGGCAGTTTGGTATGCGTCCATTCTTACTTGGTATAAATACACCCAAAATAAATTTTTGAAGGGACTTTTGAACGAGGAAGCTTTTGGAGAGCATTGGAGACCTTTAGACACAAGATTTTATCATCCTTCCACCAATTCAACATGCGAGTTTGGATTGTAATATTAGATTGTTATTTTCTTATTCTTTATCTCTATTTATGATGAATCTCTCCATATCTATGAAGTAGTTTAGCTTAGGCTTTGACATAATTTATGGGTTGGTTGTTGTTTATAGATTTGATTATTGTTTAATTGCTTGAAGTTGTTGGGGGAGCTTTAATCTTAGTGTGATTTTATTCGTTATCTTGTTTAATTAGAAGAGGATTATAATATTGAATATTGTTACAACACATGCTTTAATTCTAATTGGTGATTCTTTAAAGTAATCGAAAGAACTTCGTGAATTTATCGTTTGAATTAAGATTGAAAAATATTCGAGAGAAGTTTCTCTTATAATATTCCTACCAACAAATTCTTGCAAGTTTTATTGCACTTAACATTATTTTAATTGGAAGAGTTAGATTTAGCCGAGGAATCTGAATTCAAATAATAAGTTAATAACCCATTGAATTCGTGAGAATCAAAATAATTTTAAGAGTGAATTTTAACAGTATCAAATCCAGGATAATAGTTTTGCACCTATCATATCATGACCTTTATTTCTCATATTGATAATAACCAATTGTTTGCTCTACTCTCTAATTTCCCGTGATCAATTCGACTTAGTTATAATTTTAGTTTGTTAGTTGTAGTGTTAATCATTCCAAATCAAAGGTTTGTTCCTCCTGAATTGTGTTATGCCTTAAATTACTAGAACAATATTTAATTCAATCTCTATGGAGATGAAACATTAACTATACTAATTTTGGCTACCGGGCTTTAGTATTTATATAATGTGTTTTGCGCTCATCGCTTCTACATGAGTTCATGATATATTTGCATGCTCAGACTCAAACTTTCCACAGAATTAGTACCAATCCACACACACAGAGCACTATACCGATGCCTGGCATAAATTCCTTCAACCCAGACCCACTTCGTCAAAATTTTGTTCAAGGAATAGATCCTGGCTACCCATAACCCCATGAGTCTAGATATGTGATTAAATTATTATCACGGTCCAAATTCAGCTAGTCGTGATGGTACCTAACATATCCCGCTAGGTAAGATAAATCATAGACAACACAACTAAAATAGGATAACATGAATTAATAAATAAAATAACTGAGCTTTCTATACAAAATCCCAAGGATTGGTACTATAAGTCATGAGCTTCTAAGACTTAGAATTTACAAAGCTGGTACGAAATAAATACATTATTTATTTGAAATATACGTAGATAGATTTGTAAATCTAAAGCTACCAAGCACAAGAGGCAGCTATAACCGGAATACAGATACGTCTTCAATGCCATCCCCCGTCATACATATCAGCATCATCTCCAAAATCTGCACGCAAGGGCTGAAGTGTAGTATGAGTACAACCGACCCCATGTACTCAATAAATAACAAACCTAACCTTGGGTTGAAAGCATTGACGAGCTCAAAAAATGGTCAGAGTCCAACACCTATAACAAATAACAACTCGTAATAATATAATAAAGACAGTAAAACTAATGGCTCAAAAGATATTATGCTCATCTCATTCACCGGTATAGAAAAATAGACATTCTTTCTAAGTATAACAATCAAGTCCAAATTTTACAACTGAAAATCAATTAAACATGAGTTTATGAATAGAATAGTATTTTCAATTCATAACACCATATAAGAATTTCCGTTTACAAATTAGCATGAGGAAAATACGTCTCTATGCCTACATGTCAATATACATATCAAGTCATCAATTACCATATACCGTCTAGCATGAGGAAAATGCATCTCTATGCCTACATGCAAAGTATTAATGTCAAATGAATGATTTTACAGTGATATCCCTAGGTACTCTCACCCTCAACATACTCAAACCGTGTGTCTCAAGTTCCTACTTCATCACACACACACACAATCACTCGGCACTGTATGGGTCCCTAGCTCTTAAACCCCTCACCAAAACACCTATATATATATATATATATATATATATATATATATATATATATCATTGTGCTTGCACTCACTGCTGGTATGTGAGACTCCGGAAGGGCGGATCCTACCCAAGACGCTAGGCAAAATCCTATACAGCCTGCTGTGGCATGTAGCCCAATACACAATATTAAATAGGACAATAAGGCTTGTTGCGACGTGCATCCCGATTCACAATAATAAGAACAATCACAAAGCTAATACGGCCTGATGCGTCGTGCAGGCCCGTCCACAATAACACTTACAACATGACTCTTAAGCCTACCACATTTATCAATCTCTCAAGTCTCAAGGGATCACAATCTCGTACCACTCAGCCCAAACAATGATAACATGTGATGTAACAGTGAATGATGAATAGAGACTCAGATATGATATACAAATAAAGAATCATGACTGAGTATATAATTGCAGGTAGAGCAGATAACTCTAAACAACATAAATAACCTCATTATGTTTTGACTGAATAAGCATAACATGAATCACAACTCAAGTACTCTAACAAGTAGGAATTACGTAGATAGAACAAGATATAATAACAAAACAAGTCCGGTCATAGTCTAATAGTCAACTTGAATTATGATTACCCCGGTGCACGCCCACACGTTCGTCACCTAGCATGTGCGACACCCCAATACATCTCTTATAACATATTTCTCAAGGTTTAATACCCTCAAATCAAAGTTTATATATGTTACTTATCTCGAACAAGCCAAATTCAATACCGAGCAAGCCAAACAACAGTCTAGAAATGCCATCTCACACGTATCAACCTCCGAACGGCTCGAAACTAGACAAAAGAAACTCAAATACATCATATAATACTTAAGGAAACAATCCTAAATGATAAAGGTCAAATTTTTAATGAAATACTCAAAGTCAACCCAAAATGCCAAACACGGGCCCGCACCTCAAAAATCGACAAAACTCACAACATCCGACAACCATTCAATTACGAGTCCAGCCATACTAATTTCACTCAATTTCGACTCTGAATCGATGTTCAAAACTCAAAATTTCCATTTAGGAAAATATAGACAAAAAACTCCCAATTCTCTTTCATAATCACTAATCAAATGCCAAAACTGAGGATATATTCATGAAATGTAATCAAAAGCGAGTATAAAACACTTACCCCAACCGTGTGGTGAAAATTCTCTCAAACATTATCCAAAACCGAGCTCCAACTCTCAAAAAATGTGATAAAGTGAAGAACCCTCGCAATAAATAGAGTCTGTCAGCACTTTCGCACGTGCGGTCCGTGAGCCGCTTCTGCGACCCAACCTCTGCTTCTGTGGAAAAAGACTCAGGCCCCAACCAGTTGCACCTGTGGACTGTTCTCTGCTTCTGCGACATCGCAGGTGCGATGCACCTTCCGCTTGTACGAAGCTCTCGCTCAGCCTGCCTTCCCCCTCCCGCGCAACATTGCATGCCAAACCTTCGCATCTGCGATAAATCTAACCTAGGAAACCCTTCCACTTCTACGCCTCACCGTCTAATTTTGCGGCTCCACACCTGTGCCCAAAGTTTCGGAGGTGTGGCCACATCAGGTCTTAGCCAAACTAGCAAAACCAACATGATCCAAAGATGATTTGAACCGGTCTGAAACTCACCCGAGCCCCTCAGGACCCCGTCTGAAAATACCAACAAGTCCCAAAACATAACACGGACCTAACGAGGCCTCATATTACACATAAAAATATCGAAACAATGAATCACAGCTCAAATTAACGTGAAGAACTTTTAAACTTTCAACTTCCAAAACTCGTGTCGAACATCATCAAATCAACTCGAGATGACTTCAAATTTTGCAAACAAGTTTCAGATAACATAACGAAGATATTCCAACTACAAGTTCCAAATAACATAACGAAGTTATTCCAACTCCCGGAACAACAATTCAAACCCGATATCATTAAAGTCAACTCTCGATCAAACTTATGAACATTCCAAACCTTCAAATTTCCAACTTTTGCCAAATAGTACCAAACCTTCTAGAAACATCCAAATGCAAATCCGGCCGTATGCCCAAGTCTAAAATTACCATCCGGAACTAACGGAACCATCAAAACTTTGATATGGGATCAAGTACACAAAAGTTAAACTTGGTCAACTCTTTCAATTTAAAGCTTCCTAGTTGGGAATCATTCTTCCAAATCAATCCCCAATCACTTGAAAATCAAAGCCAATTATTCACACAAGTCATGATACATCAAATGAAGCTACTCAAGACATCAAACAGCTGAACGAAATGCAAATGCCCAAAATGACAGGTTGGGTTGTTACATTCTCCCCCATTTAAAAAGACGTTCATCCTCGAACGTGCCAAGAGTTGTTCCAAAGCCATCAAATAACTGCGTAAATCCACCTTGCACATACTCAGGGGTGATCCCACATCACCCAATACATATAATCCTGACAATATAGCGTAACTGAAGATCCTTACTTCAACTTTAGTCCATAAACCTTAGAACCAAATTTCCAACATCCGAAATTCAATACAAGACCCGAATTTTGCATCTACACACCGTATAAGTCCGAACAAGTTGTATCAAGCCATAACCATAACCCAAGATATAATCACATGATATACCACATAACTCGCATACTCGTAGCAATAATTTTCGATCATAGTAGCTGCTGAAAATAAATCCGGTGGCGGTAATAAACCTCATATCAATTAAAGCTTGTTCAAACCTTTGTACACTGCCGATGATGAAAGAAACACGCAAAAACTCATAGCCACTCATCAGGTCAACAAGTCATGAAGCTTTTTCTTGTTCGACTAGAACCAAAGCCAAATTCTAAGCCGACTTCCAATATTATTCTTCCAAACATATCGTAATCAAATCTGATATTGTGAGCATGTGATATTTGCCCTATATGAATTTCTCCCATAATTTCAAACAAAATAATTTCTTTTCATTGTTATTTTAATTTTGTTGATTTTTGTGAATTGTTTGTATTTGTGTGTGCATGTTAATTCATATAAAAATACAAAAAATATATGTATTGCATTTAGAGCTTAAGTTTACATATTTAGAATTAATTAGTAATTAGGAGTTTACAAAAATGCAAAGAGAAAAATAAAAAATAGTTTACTTTCGCTTTTATTTTTAATTTTTGGAATCTTAGTAGTTTTTCTTTTATATTAAATTAGTTTGTGCTAATTGTCATATATAGTTTCAATTAATGTTATTTAGGAGTTCATTTAGATTTATTTTAATTTTTGAAATAAAAGAAATTAGGAAAAGTTTTGAGAAAATTAAAAAGAGAAATGAGAAATTAAACTTGGGTTGTTCTTAAATTAAATTTTTCAGACCCAAAGTCCACACCCCTCAAACCTGCCGCACCAGCCCAAATCCATTCCCCAACCCAGCCTGCCCCACCCACAAATGAAACGACGTCGTTTACCAAGGACAAATCCCAGCCGTCGAGGATCTTTAATCCAATGGCTGGGAAGTGGGGTCTTTTTAATATTTAACTGTCCAAATCTCCCCTACCCCCCAAGCTGTCTCTCTCATTCCCCCTAACCCCTTCAGAGATCACCACCGTCTTCCACCGTTCGCCGCCGGCCGGAAATCGCCTCCGCCGGTGGCGATTCTCCAATCCCTCCCAAAAATACACCCTGAACTCCCCGTAACCTCCTCTTTCCAACCCTCAAACCCCATATCTCAAATCCTAGACCATCTCCTCAAATAACCCAAACCATAGGCGTCGCCTCCGCCGCCCACGGCGGCGACGCCTCCAAACAACCTCAAAACAATACCCCATGACCCTCAGGCCTCCCCCATGCCTAACATGACAATCACACCCTTCGAATCTACCCAGAGTCACTTAAATCTTGGATCCGAGGTCAAGCTTCAGTTGTTCAAACCATTCAACCTCAATTTTTTTTTCTGCGATCTTCGTGTGAATTACAACATCAAACACTAAGTGTCAAGTCAAATCAGTAAGATTTCCTTTTTTCATTTGATTTTCTATTTTTATTTGTTCACAGTCTATCCTTGTTCTTCATGTGAATTGATTTGGAATTTTTTTAATTGATTTTTGTTCATTCTGTTTTAGTTTTAATTTTTATTTTTGGTTTAATTCTTAGTCTTGTTGATTTTTCCTGTGGGTTTGATTCGTTGTTTGGCTCTATTAACATAGGTTTTAAACCTTTAATTCTCACTTTTATTGAGTAGTTAGTTAGATTTGATTTTTTTCTATTTTTTTTCTATTTTCTTAGAACTAGTGTTAACTCAGTTTGATTCATATTTCTGTGGTTGATTTCAATTTCTGATTGTTGTTGTGGTATTGATTTTATTTTAGTTTTAATTTGCTGTTAGTCCCTTGTTGTTAGTTTAACCTTAGCATTAATTAGGGTTGAATTCTAATCTTGGTTAGTTAGTTCAATATTCACGTTTTCTATTATAATTGTTTGGGTATAGATGAGTTATCCAGCCTTTAATTAGTTAACTAGGGTCATCTTTTGACCAGGGTTAAAGGGAGGCCGGTTTAGCTGACATAAGATTTGTAATTTTAGGATAAATAAAAGGGTAGTATGGGTAGTTTATATAAGGAATCTTTTAGTAACTGAAAATGGAACTCCCTAGGACCTTCTAGATGGGTTTTTAAGTTAAAATTCAAAAAATAGGTGTAGTAACCTGGGCAACAAGCCAAGATTCTCGGGACTAAATAGTTTAAAAAGTGAAAATAAAAGGGACTAAAAGGCAAAACAAAATCTGCAGGTGTTGCCCTAGTTGTTTGTGTATAAAAGGAATCATTTCTTGTCTTAGAAGGCAAAGTTTTAAGAGCTAAAAAATCCAGAAAAATACAGAGGCTACACATTCTGAAATCTAAGGATTAGAGAGCAAAAAATGCCTGAAGGCTTAGGAGGCTAAAGAGAAAAAAATTCTACTATTTTATTGAAGGAAAATTCTGAGAAACTCCTGAGATATCTCTTCTTTGTTGAATTCTGAGCAATTGAGGCTTAAAA
This sequence comes from Nicotiana glauca, assembly GCA_026770625.1. Taxonomy (NCBI): domain Eukaryota; kingdom Viridiplantae; phylum Streptophyta; class Magnoliopsida; order Solanales; family Solanaceae; genus Nicotiana; species Nicotiana glauca. The sequence goes on along the minus strand of MU688278.1, from coordinate 151,840 downwards.
TGGTTTGAATCAGTTGGTGTCTAAGTGTTTTGGTTCATTTTTGGTCCAAGTTTCGATTGCTGGGTCAATTTTGGTTCTAAGTTGATTTCTCTCAATCATTTCTGGGTTGATTATGTTGTTGGTTCCTGTTCCTGCTACTGATTCTGCTGCTGACCCTCATTTCTTCTATTTTACTTTCAAATTCGAGGTATTCTCTTGAACTATGGTAGAAATAAAGCCGGATTAGGACTCGTATAAAGATCTGTGATCAATTGAAGTCGAATGAAAATATCAATCTTAGTTTGTGATGCTATTATCTGGTTTTAGTTTTTCTTTTGTGTACAGTTGTCCTAAGGATTGGACTGAATTTGGTAGGATACACAGCTGTTTTAGACACTATATGATGTATTAAGCTTGCCGTGATTAGGGACTCTCAATGTTGATTCCCTTTATGAATTTTGTTAGTCATGCTTTGGTTGCATTCATTCTTCTTGTCAAGTTGTTATGTTATGATTATTTAGAGTGTTTCAGCAATTGGGTTCAGTGACACAGGAATTCTTATTGATTAACTGAATTGTGGGATTTGAGTTTTAATGAAATAGATCACTATCTTTGGTTAAATTTAATTGAACCAAACTAGAAAAAATATGTTTGAAGTTAGATGTTAATAAATTGTGTCAACTATTTGAGTTGTGGAATAATCCAGTGATATGTTCTCTTATTGATAACATCATTGTACGGTTAGGCTTAGTCCAATTCTGGAGCATACCAATATTGAATTTGAGCCTTTATAAGAACTTTGAAATTCATTTACTAGTGTAGATGGCCAATCAGATAATTATTTTGATTTGTTGTGTTAAATGCTCCCAGTAGATCACGTTTCGAGCATGAAATTCGAATCTCGTTAGCATTGCTGTCATATGGGTTCGATCTTGGACCCAAGTGACAATTGACTTGAGTGGCTGTCTGAAGAGTTAGGCTCTCCGATTAGGATTTCCCCAAGCCCAACCAATCTTGGATTTGATGTACCCAATGCCTTATTTAGTTACTGGTTCAAATGTCGTCAACTTCCCTGCAGTTCTTTTACTTTCCCGAGCAAGATCTTTGTAATTGTGCGAGTCCTTGGTAATTAGTCGTGGTTCTCTTTATCATAGTTCCATTATAGTCTTGGCTCATTAATGTTTAAATAGTTGAGTTCCTTCTTAGTAATTGGGTGGTGAGCCATAATTAGATAACTCATAGTTTATGACCCTTTTGATTTGGAAACTTGGTTAATACAATTCGAGGTGTGTCATACCAAACAAAAATGATAATTGTGTGGCCCTCGTTTAATTGGCTTTAACTCAACCTTAGAATTTGAGGCGTGCCGTTTAGCAAATTCCATGGCCCTTGCAAAGTGCAAACGCGTAGTTGTTGTAGGCGTGCGTTTAATAACATTATGTTCCTAAACTCGGGTGCACATTTATATGACCCAAATCCAAATCTCAATGAAGTTAAATTATGTCAAAAATCACGGGTGCATTTATGTGACGTGGTTCGAGATGTGTTTTAACAACGTTGCAATCTTCTTTAATAAAATGAATAAAAGCGGTAAATAGAGTTAAAATTTGCATATAGGTTCATAATTGTTTAAAATCAGATAATTTAAGCCGAATATGACAGTTGAGAGACCGTGCTAGAACTACAGAACCCAGGAATGCCTAACACCTTCTCCCAGGTTAACAGAATTCCTTACTCAGATTTCTGGTTCGCGAACTGTTAAACAGAGTCATTATTTTCCTCGATTCGGGATTCAACCAGTGACTTGGAACACCATAAATCTCCCAAGTGGCAACTCTGAATCTTTAATAATATAATCTCATTTCGATTGTCACTTCAAGTTGGAAATAACTCTCTTTATTATACCCTTTTACGGGGTGTAGTGAGAAAAAGGAGGTGTGACAGCTCTGGCGACTCTGCTGGGGAAAAGAACCCAGAACTTTGGTTCCGGGTTTGAGAATTCGAGCGTAGAATAATTGTTGTATTTGGCTTTGTTTATTATCTGATATTTTTACATGTTAGGCTTAATGTGCAAAATGATGCTTTTACCGCTTTGATATTATTTGAACTGTGCTTGATAGTCGAGACTCCCTATTCTGTTAGTGTCATACCTTAAAGTAAGAAAGAGGCCGGACAAGTTACTAAGCCGGATGGCCTTTTGGTTCCCTGTACATAGCCCCCTCCTCGACTCAAGTTGTCCGCTTGGGTACACAGTCTAGAACATATACCCAGGTTTTGAACCTAGAATAACTCATCCTCATGCCGTATCCCTAGTAGGAACGCTTATCTACATCATGTGCATTTTGACTTAGGGGACTTAACACAGGGTTTGGGTCCGTCTAGGACAGGTGTGCCCGGAATGATAGACCATCCTGATGCATCTTACTTGTGCACTTATTTGTTGTGGAATCGCATGCTGACCGACTTTTAAAGGAAATAGCGGTATGAGGGTTAAAGAGAGATAATTTCCTGTTTTGGAAAAACCAATGTCCAAATAGCGTCGAAACTCTACCGAATTTTGAGAAAAATAGAAAAAAGAAAGAAAAAAAAGTCTTGTTTTCAAAATAGTTTATTTTATTTGCCAATGGAAAAAGAAGAAAAGAAAAAAGAGTCTTGTTTTCAAAAATAGTTTATTTTATTTGCCAATGGAAAATGAAAAAGAAAAAAAAAAGAGTCTTGTTTTCAAAAATAGTTTGTTTTATGGCAAAAGAAAAAAAAAGAGTCTTATTTTCAAAAATAGTTAGTTTTATTTACCAATGAAAAGAAAAAAAAAAGTCTTGTTTTCAAAAATAGTTTGTTTTGTTTGCCCGAACTACGCCTGTTTGATTCTCACGGGGTGTGGGATACGTAGGCAACCCTCATCGGATCCAACTTCCCTTTTTGCATAAATAACCCAAAATGAACAAAATTTTGTTTTTATTGTAGATAATTAAGGTGATGTCATTCTTGCCAAAAATAGTCGAATGTCCCTAAAAGGGCGTCGGAAGGCTGCTTTTGCGAGAACAGCCGCTTTTGGTCATTTTCAAGGTTTTGGCCGGTTAGCCAACACAGCTTTAAAATCTTCGTTCTCGAGGTGTTGAAAGTCCGTATGCACAAAATCGGGTCTTTGTTCTTAATTTGGAGAAAAAGAAAAGTGTCAACTTTATTTTTGAGTCAAGTGAGTCTTGATTTTTACTTAATCACCTTAATAAATGTGCAGAATGAGCACGAGCCCAAGTGTGCCAATAATAGTTAGGAACAAGATCCCTTTGGAGTCTGTCAGTTTGTCTCGGAGCCTGTATTTTCTTTTTATGTGGGTTAGTTGTTGTTCGAGTCTGTAGTTCGTCTTTTATCGGAGTCTGTTAGTTCTTGTTTGAGTCTGTTAGTTTTCGAATTTTTGTAATCAAAGTTTGTTTTGTTATGAAAAATTGAAAATTTCAAAAAAATGTTTTATTGTTTATTTACCTTTTATCTGCAAGAACTACGCATGGTCTGATACGTAGGCAATCTGCATAGGATTCGACCGTAACCAAAAGAGAAAAGGAAAAGAAAAGAGAGGAAAAACAAGAAAAAGGAGAAAAGAAAAGAAAAAGAGCGGAAAAACAAGAAAGAAAAGAGAGAAAATAAAAAAAATCGATAAAAGGGAGAGAATAGGAACAAGAGAAAACAAAGGCAAGAAAGAGAAAAGGAAAAAAAGAGAAGAGAAAGTTTGCAATCAGAAATAGGAAAAGGTCGGGATGACGCATGCGACCGATCAAAGCATAATAGGAACTGTTAACTGCTTAGGTGCATTCATTCCCTAAATGTGCGGGTACCAATATGTTAGATGCCCAAACGCTAACGTGATGGTTTCATTTTGTCATATCATTTCAGAAAGGTAGTTTGTTTGTGTTTTTTAAAGTAACTCTTCCCTACAACACAAAGGCAAAAGACAATGGCAAAGAACAACAGAACTGAGTGGGTTGATACCAATTCCCGCAGGCAGCTGGTTGAGCAGGAAAACGGGTTGGTAGAAGAGGTAAAAATATTGAGACAACACGTGGCGGACATGTATCGGGCATGGATGACTGGGAAAGCACCACCCCCGCCACCACCCAGCTTCCTAGACGATGTCCTTACCCAAACTTCGGACACAACGCTAGGAGATCCTCCACCCTCTCCATATTTACCCGCTTATCACAGTTTTCCCAGCCACCCTAGTAGATCCACCACTTGTCGTCCAACTATCTTTTCCCAAAAGTTCCCTCCGGTCACATCCACTATTCTCAACAATGAACACCCGTCCAAAGCTCATAACACCCAATATTACCCCTTTGAGTTTGCTCACAAGGTTCCCAACTCACACAAGCAAGGACTACGGGATGAGCCTCATGTTGAAAATGGAAAATTCACAGGAAGAGAAGGGTTAGAGGGGGTACCCAGGAAGCTAAAAAGCATAGAACAGTCCTTAAGAGACAAGCAAGGAATGAGGGATCAGGGTAGCGTGGATTACAAAGAACCATCTGTGTCTCCTGACATTCGCCTACCCATGTGGTTTAAAGTACCAAAATTCAGGTTGTATGATGTGTCTGGGGATTCGGTAGCACACCTGAAGGTTTATTGCAATGAAGTGAGAAGTGTAGGAGAGAAAGATGACTTGATGATGACATATTTCAGTGAGAGCCTAACTAGGATAGCTTTGGACTGGCATGGTCGTCAAAATATTGATAAGTGGCCTACATTGGGTGACATAGCTCAAGACTTTGTTCGATACTTTCAATGCAAATCAAGTGTTATCCCAGACCGCTCCTCGCTATCTAAGATGGAAAAGAAGCCGAAGGAAAGCTTTAGGGAGTTTGGGCTCAGATGGAGGGAGCAAGCTGCTCGAGTCAGTACCCCGATTGGTGAAGAAAAAATGGTTGAGATTTTCCTACAGGCCCAGGGTCCCACCTAATTCAATCATTTGATCCCGGCTGTGGGTAGACCTTTCGATGAGGTGTTAAGAATGGGGGAGTTAGTAGAAGAGGGAATCAAGTCAGGCAAGATCATGAGTTGGTCGAAAGACATTCCGAATATCCCAGCAAGCTTGGGTGGGGGAGGGGAAGCAGAAAAGATGATCCGATAAGTTTTCCTGATCAATACTCCTCGCCCCCACACCGTCCTCATGGATATCCTCGTACACCAGGTGACCATTCCCAATGCTACTTCTCTCCACAGAACTCCCAGAGTCATACACCACTTTTCTGGTACCCGGCTCCACAAAATGCTTATCTACCCCCACGAGCCTGCCAAAAACCCACTGGATCAGGTTTCCGGCCCAGTCAAGTGTGTAGGGATGAGAAGTTGTGGAAGAAGAAAGCCTACACTACATTGGAAGAGTCATATGCCAATCTGTTCCAGAGGCTAAAAAGTTCGGGCATGTTGAAGCCTATCCAAATAAAAATACCAAACCCTCTTCCAAGGAAGTTTGACTTTTCTCAAAGATGCGCATATTGCTCAAATGACCCGGGACATAACATAGAGAAGTGTTGGAATTTGAAGAATACAATTCAGAAGCTTATTAATGCAGGCGTCATTGTCGGGCAAATTCCAGATGCAGCAGGCACCAGCCAAAATTCGTCGCTTGTGCATAATGAGACGCACAGGGTGGGTATGACTTATTTGGAAAAGGAATGTGAGAATTTTTCTGGGAGCTTCGGAGGGCGCTATCAGAGTTTGATCTTAAGAACGAGCCGGAAAAGGGAACCCATAAGCAACTTGTTAAGAACAATGTGATGAAGACTTGTGAGGTTCATGCAAAAGTCAGTGGCTAAGATGTTGAGTTTAAGGATTGGAAAGACGCTCTTTTCTTGGTTAGCCAGGGAGGAGTTTTGGTGGTTCATGTTGTTGTCATTTATCCTGTCCGGGTTATTTTAGGGTGTAATCCGGATATTGTGTTGTGATTCAAACCCTTCTATCCTTTCATTATGTCTAGTTCCTTTAGTCGTAGTATCTCATTCAGTGATATCTAGGTTTGTTTTAGGATTGTACCCCAGTTTATGTAGCTTGTTTCGTTGTTTAAACCCTTTTACCGTCTATCTAATGCAATTCTCTGTTTTCTGTCACTTCTAGTCATTTTTGTTTAGTTCTTTTCTCCTCTTTACAATTCTTTTCATATTGGTTCTAGTGACATGACATGCACGCATAATTCTCAGCTTGGTTTTAAAAGTTAGTTTGGCCAAGAAGCAATGAAACAATGTTGAAGATATAAGGACACTTGAGGGAAATAAGAACAGATTTGAACACTTTGAGATCATTTGAAGCCCGAACCATGTGAAACTGGGGCAGATAAAACACAGAGAAACCCTATTGGAGTGCATCATGCTGAATCAAGTCGAAGCTAAAGGAAAGTTTGCCCGAATTGTTAGGGGTCGTTCATGGTAAGGAAAGTGAGAGTGTTGTCCAATGGTGCTTTGTACTCAACAGATGTAGAAGGTGGATATGTGGATATGGTTACCGAGTCTGGTACAATCAAAAGATGTTGCGAATGTTTTCTGTGGTTTGTTTAATTGTGTTATTTGTACTTGGCATGTTTTGAAAATTGAAATGACGAAGGCATTTTGTTCTGCTATCTAAACACTTTATACTTTGCTACCCCTTTGAGCCTTATTTTTTTTTTTTTCATGTCCCTCTTTTGGAATCAATGACAAAGTTCGTAAACACAAGCATGGAAAGTAAGTAAAGAAAAAAGAGAAGGAAACAGTGAAAAGAGAGAGAGAAGAAAAATGAAAAAAAAAAGAGAAAAGAAAAGGAAAAGAAAAGCATGAAAAGAAAAGAAAAGAAAAGGAAAAGGAAAAGAAAAAGAAAAGAAAAGAAAAGCAAAAGGAGAGAAAATGGAAGAAAAGAAAAATCGCAACAACAAAGTAATTTCTATGACCTGAATTACGTTTGACTTAATTCCGAAAGGATACGTAGGCAGCCTCTCTCTATGGTTCAGTCACACCAAAATAAAAATCCAAAAGTCCCCAAGAAAGAAACTGGGGTAGAAGTTGGGTTGTTATAAGAGATCTGATTCCGAAAGTTGTAATTTTAAACCCATGTTGAATTGTTTTGAGCCTTTGATACCCGTTCTTTCTAACCCTATCCAAAGGCCCACATTACGATCCAAAGAAAGACCTTCCGATCAGTCTTCGAGAGATGCCAAGTCAAGCGAGTAGAGGTGAATCATATCAGGGGCAACACTCCAGTCCAAACAAGGGAAATGAAGAATGAGAGAGTCTTGTTTATGAGAACCCTCACGGATACCACAAAGCGATGAAAGCTGAGAGAAATCAGAAATGAGAGTCTTATTGGTGAAAACCTTCACGGGCACCATAAGGCGATGGTGAGATGAGAGAAAGACCACAATGAGAGAGGTTTGATGGTAAAAACCCTTCGGGCACTACAAGTTGAATAAGGATTGTGATTCAAATTGGATAGGCAGAGCATCAAAGCCCAGTTTCACGGCAAAAAGGTACGACAACAGCTGAATATCAGATTTGCTTAACAGAATAGGTCGCAGGTGCATTTCATGGTCAGTAGAGTTGGTATCCACATCTGATTGGTTTCTACTTTGTGGTTTTCTTGTTAGGAATCATCTCTTTTCTTTATCCTTTACTTTGTCCTTTTGTTGTGTTTTCTTCCTCCTCCTGAGTCTGTTTGGTCATAACAAGTGGGAAATGACTTCAAAATCTGTCACCAAGCTTTCCAATTGAACAAAATGGGATCTGGTGAACACATCAAAGCATCATAAGTCAGGAAAGAACAACAGTCACACTAAGTTGGCAACAATCAACATGTTTTGGGATCCTTGAGAAATGCAAAGGCTTGGCATATGTAAATTCATGAACAATGCAACAAATGAAGGGTTAGGGTGAACAGATCAAAGGTATTCCCTGTGATAAGCTTGATAAAAGGGTGTTAAACCAGTGACAAACAAAATCTTCCAAACAGAAATCAAAGTTATCATGGCAAATGGGGGAGCTGTAGACCTCAAGGACCAGACCAGGGGTTTAAGTCAAGAAAGAACAACATACATCTTGAATGGGTGGAAATTAACGTGCTTTGGGATTCGTGTGAAATACAAGGGTTTGGTATATATCAATTCATGAACAATGAAGCAAGATGTAGGGTGTTTGGTGAACGGATCAGAGATATTTTCTGTGTTAAGGGTAACAAAGAAAGTGGTTAGTCAATAAACAAGCAAGGTCTTTGAGTGGGAATCATTTATCATGGCAAATGAAGGAATAATAGATCTCGAGGCCAAGGCCAGTGATTTAAATCAGAAAAGAACAACATGTGCGCTGAGTTGGTAACAATCAATATGCTTGGGGGTCCATGTGAAACACAAAGGTTTGGTAAATGTCGGTATGAGCGGTGCCATAGATAGAGGGTATTAGGTCTGAACGAGAAGAAGTATTTTCTGGGTAAGGTTTACAAATGAAATGGTTAGTCCAGGAACAAGCAGGGTCTTCGAATGGAAATCAGTTATCATGACAAGCGAAGGAGCAACAGACCTCAAGGTCAAGGCTAGTGGTTTAAGTCAAGAAAGAGCAGCATACACATAGAGTGGGGGCAATGGACGTGCTTTGGGATTCATGTGAGACACAAAGGTTGGGTAGATGTTAGTTCATGAGCAATGCAACAAATAGAGGATATTAGGTCTGAACGGAGAAAAGGTATTTTTAGTGATACGGTTGACAGAGAAAGTGGGTAGTCAATAAACAGGCAAGGTCTTCAAGTGGACATCCGTTATCGTGAGAAATGAAGGAGCAATCGCCCTCAAAGTCAAGGCCACAAACCAACCACCACATTTTAAACTGACAAGATTTTTCTTTGATTGAAACAGGGGCAGAAGTTCCATTTGCTTCGGAGAAACCCTCCGTAAGAAAGGCAGCACCCAAATAGGTATGACTGGAAATTCTCAGGACCCTCCTGGAAAATGGGACTTAGTTTAAATTTCAAAACAATCACGAGTAGCATAATTTAGCATAAATGTACCCCAAAGGAATATAAGTTGGTTTCAAAGTTTGCATGTTTAAGATAGGATTCAATTAGGAGTTTTTAGGACCCTCCTGGATAATGGGACGTAGTTTTAAGGTCTGCTTAGATAACAAGATATAGTGGAATTCGTACCTTCAGTAGATATAACTTAGGTTAAAACTGTTTTTAACTAAAAGTTGTTAGGACCCTCCTTGATAATGGGGAGTAGTTTAAGACCTTTTAGACAACAAATGTATAGGGAGTAATACCTTTAGAGGATATAACTTAGGTTCATAATTGTTAGAAGTTATCAAGACCTCCCTGGATAATAGGACTTAGCTTTTAACTTCTTATAATAGTTGGTAGAGCAATTCAGTTTAACACTCACCCATGTGCTCAGCTACTAAACTGGGGCAGGAAATTTTTTTTGTTTTGTCTATTTTTCTTGAAATCAGGTACCCACTCGGAGAACAGGGAGAAATACATTTCAAGTGTTGAAGTCGGGAGCCCGCCCGGATAACAGAGGAATATATTTCAAGTTTTTAGCAGTCAGGAGCCCTCTTGGAGAACAGAGGCATATATTTCAAGTTTTAGCAGTCAGGAGCCCGCCTGGAGAACAGAGGCATATATTTTAAATTTTAGCAGTCAGGAGCCCGCCTAGAGAACAGAGGCAAATATTTCAAGTTTTAGCAGTTAGGAGCCCGCTTGGAGAATAGAGACATATATTTCAAGTTTTAGCAGTCAGGAGCCCGCCTGGAGAATAGAGGCATATATTTCAAGTTTTAGCAGCCAGGAGCTCGCCTGGAGAACAGAGGCATGTATTTCAAGTTTTAGTAGTTAGGAGCCGCCTGGAGAACAGAGGCATATATTTAAAGTTTTAGCAGTCAGGAGCCCGCCTGGAGAACAGAGGCATATATTTTAAGTTTTAGCAGTCAGGAGCTCGCCTGGATAACAGAGGCATATATTTCAAATTTTAGCAGTAAGGAGCCCGCCTAGAGAACAGAGACATATTTTAAGTTTTAGCAAACAGGAGCCCACCTGAAGAACGGAGGCATACAATTCAAGTTTAGGAGTCAGGAGCCCGCCTGGAGAATAGATGCATATATTTCAAGTTTTAGCAGTCATGAGCCCGCTTGGAGAACAAAGGCATATATTTCAAGTTTTAGCGGTCAGGAGCCCGCCTGGAGAACAGAGACATATATTTCAAGTTTTAGTAGTCAGGAGCCCGCCTACAGAGACATATATTTCAAGTTTTAGCAGTCAGGAGCCCGCCTGGAGAACAGAGGCATGTATTTCAAGTTTTAGCAGTCAGGAGCCCACCTGGAGAACAAAGGCATATATTTCAAGTTTTAGCAGTCAGGAGCCCGCCTGGAGAACAGAGGCATATATTTTAAGTTTTAGCAGTCAGGAGCCTTCCTCGAGAACAGAGGAATATATTTCAAGTTTTAGCAGTCAGGAACCCGCCTGGAGAACATAGGCATATATTTCAAGTTTTAGCAGTCAGGAGCCCGCCTAGAAAACTGAGGCATATATTTCTAGTTTTATCAGTTAGGAGCCCGCCTGGAGAACAGAGGCATACAATTCAAGTTTAGCAGTCACGAGCCCGCCTGGAGAACAGAGGCATATATTTTAAGTTTTAGCAGTCAGGAGCCCGCCTGGAGAACAGAGGCATATATTTAAAGTTTTAGCAGTCAGGAGCCTACCTGGAGAACAGAGGCATATATTTTAAGTTTTAGCAGTCAGGAGTCTGCCCGGAGAACAGAGGCATATATTTCAAGTTTTAGCAGTCAGGAGCTCGCCTGGAGAACAGAGGCATATATTTCAAGTTTTAGCAGTTAGGAGCCCGCCTGGAGAACAGAGGCATACGTTTCAAGTCTTAGCGATCAAGCATCACTCGGAGAAACGACAAAACATCTCAGATCACAGTTCAAGGCAACAACAAAAGAATTCCACCGTGATAATACAAGTTAACAAGGCAACATGAACCACAAGATCAAGTTTGAAGACATAGATAGGAATTTTGTAATTCATAGATCATAGCTTAGTCTAGCTTCTTTTTATTGCGACACGGTGTAATAAGGGAGTTCAGTAAACAGTAGCAGTTGCAACAGCAACAGTGAAACCACAGCTTCATGGTAGTCCCAGCTACCAGACCTTCCTGAACTACACTGACCTGATTCCTTTCTGGCCAAGGATATGTAGGCAACCTCGGAAGCAGGATGCGGTCAAACTTTTCAAAAATGCTTCACACGGAGTATTTAAACGGGCAAAAATCGCTCTTATTTGCTCACTTATCTTTGGACGAAAACTCTTTGTGTTTTCGAGCAAAGAGGGGCAGCTGTGAGCACGTGATTTTTGTCGTATATGAATTGCTCCCATAATTTCAAACAAAATAATTTCTTTTCATTGTAATTTTAATTTTGTTGATTTTTGTGAATTATTTGCATTTGTGTGTTGCATCTTAATTCATATAAAAATACAAAAAAAATATGCATTGCATTTAGGGCTTAAGTTTACATATTTGGAATTAATTAGTAATTAGAAGTTTACAAAAATACAAAGAGAAAAACCAAAAATAGTTTACTTTCGCTTTTATTTTTAATTTTTGGAATCTTAGTAGTTTTTCTTTTATATTAAATTAGTTTACGCTAATTGTCATATATAGTTTCAATTAATATTATTTAGGAGTTCATTTAGATTTATTTTAATTTTTGAAATAAAAGAAATTAGGAAATTTTTTGAGATAATTAAAAAGAGAAATGAGAAATTGAACTTGGGCTGTTCTTAAATAAAATTCTTCAGGCCCAAATTCCACACCCCTCATACATGCTGCCCCATCCCAATACCATTCCCCAACCCGGCCTGCACCACCCACAAATGAAACGACGTCGTTTTTCCAAGGACAAATCCCAGCCGTCGTGGATCTTTAATCCAACGGCTGGAAAGTGGGGGTATTTTTAATATTTAATTGTCCAAACCTCCCCTACCCCCCCCCCCCAAGCCATCTCCCTCATGCCTCCTAACCCCTTCAGATATCACCACCGCCTTCTGTCGTCCGTCGCTGGCCGGAAATCGCCTCCGCCGGCGGCGATTCTCCAATCCCTCCCAAAAATACACCCTGAACTCCCCGTAACCTCCTCTTTTCAAACACTCAAACCCCATATCTCAAATCTCACCCCACTCCTCAAATAACCGAAACCCTAGGCGCCGCCTCCGCCGCCCACGGCGCCGCCGCCTCCAAACAACCTCAAAACAATACCCCATGACCCCCAGGCCTCCCCCATGCCTAACATGACAATCACACCCTTCGAATCTACCCAGAGTCACTTAAATCTTGGACATGAGGTCAAGCTTCAGTCGTTCAAACCATTCAACCTCAAGTCTTTTTTTTCTGCGATCTTCATGTGAATTACAACATTAAACATTAAGTGTCAAGTCAAATCAGTATGATTTCCTTTTTTCATTTGATTTTCTATTTTTATTTGTTCACAGTCTATCCTTGTTCTTCATGTGATTGATTTGGAATTTTTTTTAATTGATTTTTGTTCATTCTGTTTTAGTTTTAATTTTTATTTTCGGTTTAATTCTTGGTCTTGTTGATTTTTCTTATGGGTTTGATTCGTTGTTTGAATCTATTAACATAGGTTTTAAACCTTTAATTCTCACTTTTATTGAGTAGTTAATTAGATTTGATTTTTTCTGTTTTTTTCTCTATTTTCTTAGAATTAATATTAACTCAGTTTGATTCATATTTCTGTGGTTGATTTCGATTTCTGATTGTTGTTGTGGTATTGATTTTCTTTTAGTTTTAATTTGTTGTTAGTCCCCTGTTGTTAGTTTAGCCTTAGCATTAATTAGGGTTGAATTCTAATCTTGGTTAATTAGTTCAATTT
>MU688278.1:98395-136029 GCA_026770625.1 Nicotiana glauca | reverse complement strand
CCCCCCCCCCCCCAAGCCATCTCCCTCATGCCTCCTAACCCCTTCAGATATCACCACCGCCTTCTGTCGTCCGTCGCTGGCCGGAAATCGCCTCCGCCGGCGGCGATTCTCCAATCCCTCCCAAAAATACACCCTGAACTCCCCGTAACCTCCTCTTTTCAAACACTCAAACCCCATATCTCAAATCTCACCCCACTCCTCAAATAACCGAAACCCTAGGCGCCGCCTCCGCCGCCCACGGCGCCGCCGCCTCCAAACAACCTCAAAACAATACCCCATGACCCCCAGGCCTCCCCCATGCCTAACATGACAATCACACCCTTCGAATCTACCCAGAGTCACTTAAATCTTGGACATGAGGTCAAGCTTCAGTCGTTCAAACCATTCAACCTCAAGTCTTTTTTTTCTGCGATCTTCATGTGAATTACAACATTAAACATTAAGTGTCAAGTCAAATCAGTATGATTTCCTTTTTTCATTTGATTTTCTATTTTTATTTGTTCACAGTCTATCCTTGTTCTTCATGTGATTGATTTGGAATTTTTTTTAATTGATTTTTGTTCATTCTGTTTTAGTTTTAATTTTTATTTTCGGTTTAATTCTTGGTCTTGTTGATTTTTCTTATGGGTTTGATTCGTTGTTTGAATCTATTAACATAGGTTTTAAACCTTTAATTCTCACTTTTATTGAGTAGTTAATTAGATTTGATTTTTTCTGTTTTTTTCTCTATTTTCTTAGAATTAATATTAACTCAGTTTGATTCATATTTCTGTGGTTGATTTCGATTTCTGATTGTTGTTGTGGTATTGATTTTCTTTTAGTTTTAATTTGTTGTTAGTCCCCTGTTGTTAGTTTAGCCTTAGCATTAATTAGGGTTGAATTCTAATCTTGGTTAATTAGTTCAATTTTCAAGTTTTCTATGATAATTATTTGGGTATAGCTGAGTGTTCTAGCCTTTAATAGTTAATTAGGGTCATCTTTTGACTAGGGTTAAGGGGGGCTGGTTTAGCTGACATAGGATTGGTGATTTTAGGATAAATAAAAGGGTAGTATGGGTAGTTTACATAAGGAATCTTTTAGTAACTAAAAATGAAACTCCCTGGGACCTTCTAGATGGGGTTTTAAGTTGAAATTCAAAAAATAGGTGTAGTAACTTGGGCAACAAGCCAATATTCTAGGGACTAAATAGTTTAAAATTTGAAAATAAGAGGGACTAAAAGGGAAAACAAAATCTGCAGGTGTTTCCCTAGTTGTTTGCCTATAAAAGGCACCATTTCTTGCCTTAGAAGGCAAGGTTTTAAGAGCTGAAAAATCCAGAAAAATGCAGAGACTACACATTCTGAAATCTAAGGATTAGAGAGCAAAAAATCCCTGAAGGCTTAGGAGGCTAAAGAGATAATTTCTACTGTTTTATTGAAGGAAAATTATGAGAAACTCCTAAGATATCTCTTCTTTGTTGAATTCTGAGCAATTGAGGCTTAAAATGGTTTGAATCAGTTGGTGTCTAAGTGTTTTGGTTCATTTCTGGTCCAAGTTTCGATTGTTGGGTCAATTTTGGTTCTAAGCTGATTTTCTCAATCATTTCTGGGTTGATTGTGTTGCTGGCTCTTGTTCCTACTACTGATTTTGCTGTTGACCCTCATTTCTTTCGTTTTACTTTCAAATTCCAAGTATCCTCTTGAACTATGGCAGAAATGAAGCCAGATTAGGACTTGTATAAAGATCTGTGATCAATTGACATCGAATACAAAATTTCAATCTTAGTTTGTGATGCTATTATTTGGTTTTAGTTTGTCTTTTGTGTACATTTGTCCTAAAGATTGGTCTGAATTTGGTAGGATACACAGGTGTTTTAGACACTATAAATGTATTAAGCTTGCCGTGATTAGGGAATCTCTATGTTGATTCCCTTTATGAATTTTGTTAGTCATGCTTTGGTTGCATTCATTCTTCTTGTCAAGTTGTTATGTTATGATTATTTAGAGTGTTTCAGCAATTGGGTTCAGTGACACATGAATTCCTATTGATTAACTGAATTGTGGGATTTGAGTTTTAATGAAATAGATCACTATCTTTGGTTAAATTTAATTAAACCAAACTAGCTAAAATATGTTTGAAGTTAGATGTTAATAAATTGTGTCAACTATTTGAGTAGTGGAATAATCGAGTGATATGTTCTCTTATTGTTAACATCATTGTACGGTTAGGCTTAGTCCAATTCTGGAGCATACCAATATTGAATTTGAGGCTTTATAAGAACTTTGAAATTCATTTACTAGTGTAGATGGCCATTTGTTGTGTTAAATGCTCCCAGTAGATCACGTTTCGAGCATGAAATCTGAATCTCATTGGTATTGCTGTCATATGGGTTCGATCTTGGACCCCAGTGACGATTGACTTGAGTGGCTGCCTGAAGAGTTAGGCTCTCCAATTGGGATTTCCCCAAGCCCAGCCAATCTTGGATTTGATGTACCAAATGCCTTATTTAGTTACTAGTTCAAATATCGTCAACTTCCCTGCAACTCTTTTACTTTCTCGAGCAAGATCTTTGTAATTGTTCGAGTCCTTGATAATTAGCTGCGGTTCTCTTGATCATAGTTACATTATAGTCTTGGCTCATTAATGTTTAAATAGTTGAGTTCCTTCTTAGTAATTGGGTGGTGAGCCATAATTCGATAACTGATAGTTTATGACCCTTTTGATTTGGAAACTTGGTTAATACAATTCGAGGTGTGTCATACCAAACAAAAATGATAGTTGTGTGGCCCTCGTTTAATTGGCTTTAACTCAACCTTAGAATTTGAGGCGTGCCGTTTAGCAAATTCCATGACCCTCGCAAAGTGCAAACGTGTAGTTGCTGTAGGCACGTGTTTAATAACATTGCGTTCCTAAACTCGGGTGCACATTTATGTGACCCAAATCTAAATCCCAACGAAGTTAAATTATGTCAAAAATTACGGGTGCATTTATGTGACGTGGTTCGAGATGTGTTTTAACGACGTTGCAATCTTCTTTAATAAAATGAATAAAAGCAGTAAATAGTGTTAAAATTTACACATATGTTCATAATTGTTTAAAATCAAATAACTTAAGCCAAATATGACAGTTGAGCGACCGTGCTAGAACCACGGAACCCGGGAATGCCTAATACCTTCTCCCGGGTTAACAGAATTCCTTACTCGGATTTCTGTTTCGCGGACTGTTAAATAGAGTCATTATTTTCCTCGATTCGGGATTCAACCGGTGACTTGGGACACCATAAATCTCCCAAGTGGCAACTCTGAATCTTTAATAATATAATCCCATTTCGATTGTCACTTCAAGTTGGAAATAACTCCCTTTATTATACCATTTACGAGGTGTAATGAGAAAAATGAGGTGTGACAGATATCACCCATTCTAGGTCAAATAACCTCACCTCATCAAACATAGCTATTCTATTGACATCCCATACTAATACAACCTAAAGCCACATACCGTGCAATTTGTGCACCAATAAGTAACAAGTCAAATGTATTCAAACAGAAAACGAATCAAATAAGAGAATTGTCCCTCAAACTCAACAAGTACCACCACAACCGCAATGTTATCAACCTATCACACATAGTATAACCAAGACAGATGAATCTAACACAAAGGATCATATCTCAACATAACTCCGATGTAATGCGTGACCCCATCCAAACACCGGTCCACACAATGCTCAAAATAAACAACCATACGCAAGTCAAAAGCAACCATGAAAAGTGAATGACTATAACCATGGAGAAATGTATAGCACAATGTGCCACATTGGAAAGGACCATAACCAAGGGGCAATCATCCATTCAACACCCCAAGCGCCATCTCGATCGAATTACGCTACAAAACCCAAACATAACTGCATTATGTGTGCATATAACCAATAGATCACAACCCATCGTAGCATATAAGAGTAACAGACAGATCATCTCAGAGGACGAACAAGCTCAACTCTAACCGGATGACACACCCCTCAACACTAACAGTGTTGAGTTACCAAATCCGGGTCGGTGTAGGATACACATCCTTATTGGGACTACAATGATCCCCCAAATCAACTCCATTATTTTCAAATGGATAAATAACCCTCCAAAAGTTTGGCCACATCTTCACAGTTCACAGCCATAAAACAATATGCGTCTGAGAACTCCCACTCTCCAAATCCATAAAACACATGAATCACCATAACCGATCCTAACCTCCCGTTTGAATGACTAACAAATCTCTCATACATAATAATTCCACGATAAATACTTCTATAATTCTCCTGTGCCACATAGCAAAATCTGAATAGCAGCCCTCGATCAACCAAACGAGTACCACATTACCAATGAAGTATCCGAAGTCAGAACATAATGTGCCTTCTGAAACATGCACCCTTCTCAGGTATACGAAGTAGTAATAGAGTTCATCTAAACATTTAAGACTGTCCATGATATTTAAAATTCATGACTTTCCCTCCACAACTGAACTGCCACCTTGTATATACAAATCTCAATCCCACACGACGCACTGCATCTATCACGCCATCATATGAAAACATGAGAACCCCATTATCAACTCTGAGTTACAAGTAGAATACATACTCCATTAGATAAAAACCTTTAACTTGATACCATCCAGGTGAAAATCATAATAATCAAAATACTCATCATGTCGGTAGAAAATATCGATCTCAAGTCGTGGTAGGAATCATTGAGAACTCCTCGAAACCCATTAGCGCAAGACTAAGCCATCAGACCGAATCCCTCTATCTCAACCAAGTAACGCAAATTGCAAAACCTATGAGTATCTCCATAAAACACCAGTAAAGCCTAGCCACATCATAAAGGTCAAAAGAACGATCGTTTCCATTACCATGCTGATCCAATCTGTAGACATGTGATTTTTTACCCTTCCCAAGATTTTATACATTATACTGTTAAATAATTAGTTTAGGTCTAATATCGCTAATTTAGACTTTTTTACTTTATTTTATCACAAAATTAAAAAATACCAAAAAATAGTTTCACAATATAATATTATTTATTTTAATTAACTAGAGTTAGTATGTATTTTATAGTATAAGTTTTGAATTATATGTAGAAAAGAATTAAGATTTCGGCCAAAATTTTGCTCAATTTGGATCTAGCCCACAATAACCCAAGCCCAATTACCCTTAGCCCAAATAACTTAAGCCCAATACCCACCAACCTATCCCTAACAAAACTAGACAAAAAACCTACACATAAGGGGGATCAGCCATTTTTGGGGAATGGTACACCCATCAGATTTGGTCCTTCATCTTCAAAAAATAAGAAAAACCCTAGACTAGAAAAGAGGGACAACCCGTCACCCGTTTCCTATCAAAGAGACCCCACAACACCTTATCTTCTTCTTCGCTAACACACACACTGAGCAGCCATTTTCTGATCTTCAGCAACCCCTTCAACACAAAACAATCCTCAATAGACCACCCATCACGCCACACACAACCCTCATCACCCAAACCAAAACCCACAGCCACTACCAGAGTTTGGCGACTCTGAACCAGCAACAACATCCAACGTCACTCTCAACTAGCTCCATCGGTGACTTTGGTCCTCACCTTGTTCCCATTTCTCTCTCCCTCACCTTGTTGTCTCTTTCACTCCTCTCGCTGTTGTGATGAAACTCGCCGGAAGTCAGCAAACTGCAGCTCCTATTTTGATGAGAAGTGAATTTCCGGCAACCATCACTGAAACCGGCGAACGCACTCAACAACAGTTTCAAATTCATAGAGTCCATTTTGAAGCTCGTTTGGAGAGTTGTTTGGAGCTGAGATGTTGGAAACGATTTGAGGTTGTCGTTCAGTTGCCGATCCGATATTCACCATTGGTTCGCCATCTCGATGTCGTTCCTCATGCTGTGTAGCTAATTTAGTTTGATTTAATTTTCATTTTTGTACTCGTTCGAAGAGATTCTGGGCAGAATTGATTAAAGTTTCTCATTCAGGTTCATTTCTTGATCTTTTTTTAATATGATTAAGAATATGAAAGGAATTGATAAGGTTATGAATTACCCTTTAAGACATATCATGTTACATGTTTACTGACTTTTGGATTCAATTTTATTATTGAAACAGCAATTTGTGGTAGTTTATGGTCTAGATTTCAACTTGCATCTTTTATGTGTATGTAGTTTGTTTTTTATTGTGATTCTCTGATCTATTATTAAACCCTGATGTAGAATGTATAAGCAGAATCAGTGAGTTTACAGTTTTTAAAAAATAATCTCTCAAATTAGTTTTAAGAAGTAATTATGAAAATTGTAGTTTGCTATAGGCGCGTTAATTAAATAAATCATCTTGACTATGGGTACGGTTCCCGTGGCATGATCACGATACGTAAGACTCAATTCGGGTGTGCATTTCATGTGACCTGACCATAATTTCGATTAATAATAAAATTAAACATGTTGTAAATCGTGGGTGCAGCTCCCGTGACGCGATTCGCAATGTGTACAAAAACAAACGAGTGTAGGACAATTGTGCCTCATTCTAGAAAATAATTTCATAAATAATTAAATGCGGTAGAAGGAATAAAATGCATAATAGGTTTTGAACATGTGATTAATCAGATAATTAGGCCAATTAATAATAGTTGAGCAACCGTGCTAAAACCACGGAATCCGGGATTGCCTAACACCTTCTCCCATATTAACAGAATTCCTTACTCGGATTTCTGTGTTCGCAGACCATAAATATGAGTCAACTTCCTTGATTCGGGATTTTTAAACCGGTGACTTAGGACACCATAAATTATTCCAAGTGGTGACTATGAATTTGAATAAATAATCTCGTTTCGGTTTTATCACTTTAATTAGAAAAACTCCCTTATACCCGCCTCTCGGGATAGTAAAAAGGAGGTGTGACAGCTCTGGAGACTCTTCTAGAGAAGAGAACCCAGAACTTCTGGTTAAGGGTTTAGAATTCGAGATTAGAATAATTGTTATAGTTGGCTTTTGTTTATTATCTAATTTTACATGTTTGAGCCTAATATGCTAAATGCCTATTTTTACCGCTTTGATATTGTTTGAACTGTATATAAATTGTTACGAAACCCTCTTCTTTCTAAGTCTTCTAAATCATCTGGGAAGTGTGCACTTCATGTGACTTCTTTTTTGTTAGAGTCATATCCCGATTTTAGAATGAGGTTCGGACAAGTTGCAAAGCCGGTGAAGCTTCTATATTTCCGGTACGCTGACCTCCTCGACTCGAGTTTTCCGCTCGGGTAAGCCAGGTCTAGAACACAACCCCAGGTTCCAACCTAGAATGACATAACCTCATGTTGAATCCCTAGTAGGAACATTTGTTTGCATCACATGCATTTGACTTAGGGGGACTCAACACATGGGTTGGGTCCGTCTAGGACAATGTACCCAAAAATAAAAGACCGTTCTGATGTATCCTAATATGCTACATGTTGCAATCTTCAAGGGTAAAATGGGTCATTTGGCGGACAAATGAGGTTTGAGCGTAAATGAGAAAGAAAAGAGGTTGAAGTATAAAAATAAAACAAGTAGGACCTAGTTATGTTTTTCTTTCACATTTTTTAAAGAAAAAAAAATTATATGAAAAATCCAAAAGATTTTGCACTTTTCCATCATTTTCCAAAAAAAATCAAAGAAAAAAGGAAAAAGAAAATCCAAAAAAAAAAAGTTTACATGTTTCATCATTTTTCAAAAAAACGACAAAAAAATATATTTTCTCTAAATTAGTTTTTTTTTTTTAAATTCTCGCGCGTATCCAATCTTCCCGAACTATGCATACCCGATTCTCGTCTTTTGGGGCATGATATGTAGGCAACGACATAGGTTCCGGTCTTCCTAGTGAATCTTAGGTTCTTGGCTTTGCGGGGTCTTAGCCAAATTTTGCACTTCCAGCCACCTTTTGGCCACATAAGCCATTTTGCAAAAATAGCCTCAATCATGTCTTGCATGTGTCTAGTAGGGAGTGTTATTATCTCACGTAATGTTGATTTCAGTTTTCTCATACATGTGTGGATCTGCTTACCGGAGTTTGAGCATGATAGACACCTCAGGACCATCCAGTCAGGATCGCTCATTCAAGAGTTGCTTAAGGAGATTTTTTGTTTTTTTATTTGTATTTTATTTATGATTTGAGTCTGTTTCCCTTTTTATGTCATCTTTTACCTTCTAGTTTTGTATAGTAATGTCAAGTCTTTTGCTATTGAACTTCCTATTTTGTATTTGAAAAGATGTGTTATAAATCAAAAATCAAAAAAAAAAAAGATTTTGCGTTTTTATGTTACTGTTATATGTTTTCTTTAGAATACTAACTCTAGAAGTTCTCTTTTGTAGTTTTCCTTAGGAAATTAATATCTAGAACTCAAAATAAATATTGTTTTTATATTTCCTTTAGTATATTAAGACTAAAAATTAAAAAAAAAAAAGAATTTTCTTTTAATACCTCTTTAGAAGTTTTCTTTAAGATATTAATTCCAAAAATCCCAAAAGATTTTTTTTGAGGTTCTTCTTTGGGAAAATATATAAAACAAAAAATATATATATTCTTTTTATTTTCACTAGAACTTTAGGACATTGTATATAGAAGAAAAAAAACATACCTTATCTTTTGTTTATCTTTAGAGTTTCTACCTTAGGTAATCAAAACCTGAAATCCAAAAACTTTTTTTTTATCTTTTTCAATGCTTGTTTCAAAATATTTCTTCAGGATATCAAGTGAAAATTTAAATATTTTTCTTTGGTTCATTCTTTAGATTTCCTTCCTAGGAAAAAAAGAATCAAATTTTTTTTTCTTCAAGGGGTTTTCCCTTAATAATTTCTCATAGAGTATCTGTTTAAAAAAAAGATAAAAAAAGAAAATATATGCTTGTTTAAGATTGAGTTTAGAATAGATTATAGAACATTAAATCTAGAAAAAAAAGAGTGATTTCCTTTTTTTCTCAAAAGAGTATTCATTAAGGTAAAAAAGGGGGAAAAAGAAAGAAAAAGAGAACGTTGGTTTATTTCCTTTATTCCCGATCTTCCCAGACTACGCTTGATCCGATTCATAAGGGGCATGATACGTAGGCAACCTACATAGGGTTCGATCGAATCATCACTTAAAAAATGAGAAAAAAAAGATAATGAAGTTGTGGGATGTGAGAAATGAGAGGAAAAAAAGAACGATAATCAGAGAGAAAAGAGGGGGAATGAAATGAATAACCAGCCACTATTAAAGAGAAAAAAATAAAGAGGAAAAGGGGCAAGAAGAGTGAAATTGGGATGATGCCAAGTGACCTTGTGACCCTCGAAGTCATTCTTGATCCGTTAATTGTTGATAGGGGCATTGCACACAATATGATATTTTTAGTTGTTAAATGCCCTAACGCTAACATGATGAATTTATTTTGTTCCTCTTTGTTATCTTCATTATAGTAGAAGGGCGGTTGATTTGTGGTTCTTAAACTGGTAACTCATCCATACAACACAAGGTCAAAGAGCAAGGTAGCCATGGCTAGCAAAGACTTGGACACTGGTATTGTTGATCCGTCTGAGGGAATTGCTGAATCAGAATCTGACTTGAAAGAAGAGGTCTTAAGCTTGAAAGGACAGATGACCAAAATATACCAAGCCTGGATTAGTGGGCATCTACCGCCGTTAGTTCCCACTAACTACACTAAAAGTCTCGTCACCATTCCACCACTATCACAAATCCAGCTTCTCACTGCTGCTGATATCTTCCCACAACTTTTTCACACTTCACCCGCCAAAAACACCTCATATCATTCTCTTTTGACCACTCATGTTTTTGTATCTCCTCCACCAGCTACTTTTCCTCGATCCTCTAGCGAGACTGTGTTCGAAGTTCCTGATGCCCAATACTATGCTCCAGAACCCACTTTCAAAGTCTCGGATCCTTATTCCTACACTCCTCACTTTGAGCCTCATGTGTAAACTGAGAAGCCACCAAAGAACGTGGAGCAAGAGTAGATATTTAGAAAAGTAAAAGAGTCTGGAACAGTCATTGAGGAATATGCAAGGGTTAGGGAGCCAGATGAACGTGTCTTACAAAGACTTGTGCTTGTTTCCTGACATCCAACTGCCTGCTGGGTTTAAGATGCCAAAGTTTGATTTGTATGATGAACATGGAGATCCCATAGCCCATCTAAGAGGTTACTGTAGTAAGATGAGAGGCGCCGGTGGGAAGGACAAATTATTAATGGCATATTTTAGTCAGATTCTAAGTGGGACAGCTCTGGAGTGGTACACCCGCCAAGATACTAGTAGGTGGTACACATGGGACGATATGGCTCAGGCCTTTTACCGACACTTTTAGTACAATATAGAAATTGTCCCATATTGCATGCCCTTAACAATATGGAAAAGAATCCTAATGAAAGCTTTAGGAAATACGGGCTCAGATGGAGAGAGCAAGCTGCCAGAGTCAATCCCCCGATGGAAGAAAACGAGATGGTTGAGTACTTTCTTCAAGCTCAAGAGCCAACTTACTTTGGACATTTGATCTCGGCCGTGGGTAAACCTTTTAATGATGTGGTAAAAATGGGAGAAATGGTAGAAGATGGGTTGAAATCGAGCAAGATCATGAGCTATTCTGCTTTAAAAGCCACAACACAAGCAATTCAGAACGACATAGGAAGCTTGTTGGGTCATAAGGAACATGATGATGTTGCCATAGTTGTCTTAAGATCACGACATGGTCCAACGGGTCCACCTCACCAATATACTCAGCATCAACCCCAAACCCAAACCTATCCCCAAGCTCCACATAATCCACCTTAGTATTATCCTCCGAACAATGTCCGGTTATCTGTCCAACCACCAAGTCACTCCTTATGGCGAGCGCCAGCACCGCATAATGCACTCTTGCCTTTACAATATTTTCGAGCACCCAACAACCCTAGAAAATAGGGGCAGGGAGGGGAACAAAGGCAAAGAAATAGTTTCACGCCAATGGGTGAGTCCTACACAAACTTGTTTGAAAAGTTAAAGCATTCTAGCCTGATTGAGCCGCTCCTCGGCTATACTCCAGACCCATATACAAAAGGTTTTGATCCTACTGTACGATGCACGTACTACTCTAATTTCCAAGTGCATATCATTGAAGATTTTCGTCCGTTAAAAAGGGAAGTAGAAAGAATGATTCAAGAGGGAATAATTGTGATCCAGGACAATGACACATAGAATATTGCACAGAATCTTTTACCTGCACATGACGGTGCACACTTTATGCGGATGACGCGTGGTGACAGGGAGTATGAGAATTCTCTTGGGAACCTACTGACTGGAGTTAATGATATTAAAGTTGGTAATGGTTTTGATAATATTGATGTGGAACTTAGTGACTAGGATGTCGAGCTTGGTAATTAGAAAGACACTCCTTTCTTGGCTAGCAAGAGGGAGTGTTGGTGGTTTATTTGTTGTCATTTCTGTTGTCCAAGTTATTTCAGGGTTGTAATCCTGATATTGTCTTGTTACTCAAACCTTTCTATCCTTTTATTTTGCCTAGTTCCTTTAGTCGTAGTAACTTATTTAGTGTTATCTAGGTTTTTTCCAAGGTTGTAACCCCAATTTATTTTGCTTGTTTTGTTGTTCAAACCCTTTCACCGTCTGTCTAATGTAATTTTCTGTTTTATGTTTTTTCTAGTCATTTTTGTTTAGTTCTCTTTTCCTTTTATAGCTCTTTTCATGCTAGCTCTAATGACTTGACATGCACACATAATTATAGGCCTGGTCTTAAAAGTTAGTTTAATCATGAAGCAATGAAACAATTTAGAAGATGATAGGGACATTTGAGGGAATAAGTACATATTTGGACATTTTGAGATCATTTAAAGCCTGAATTGTGTGAAATTGGGGCAGATAATTTTGGAACTTAATAGGGTGACAAGAATTTATTACAAGAGAGTGTGTCCCAACAATTTGAAACGAGCAGTTTTGAGTTCACGTGCACCTCAATTTACAAGATAAAGTCAAGAGAGTTTGCTATGAATTGACGGAGGATACCCATTATGAAGAAGGAGTGACCCAATGAGAGTTTTGTACTTGACAAGGCACTAAAGAAAAGTGGAAGGCATATAAGTGATATCAATGCCGAAGTTGCAAAAGAAATATTGTGCATGATCTTCAATATTCATCCACAAGTTACAGGTATTGTACTTGGCATTTTAAGAGATTGGGAGGCCCTCTTTCAGCTACCAAAACACTTTATACCTTTTTGAGCCTATGCTAATTTTCTTGACCTCCCCTCTTTTGGAATCGAGTTAGAGTCATTACATAAAAATAATTCATGCCCCATAAGGTTTGTTTTAGAAACTTCATTCAAAAAAGAAAAGAAAAAAAAAACAAGAAAACAAAAAAAAAGAAGGAAAAAAAGAGCAACAAAAAACAAAACAAGAATTAGTTTTGAACTACGTTCGGCCTGATTCTTGTTACCACAAGATACGTAGGCAGCCTTACGGTTCGGTCGCACCAAATAAAATATTTCATAATCCCACGAAGTCGAGAGTGGGGCAGTCTTTCTTAGAAATTCCTTCTCAAAAGAAAAAGAAAAACAATCAAATTCTCTTGTTTTAAAAATTGGGGTAGAGTTTTAAAATGGATTTCAAAAGTTGTAAATGAATTAACCCTTTTGTCTTAGTTTTAATTTGAGCTTTCATGCCCTTCTTTCTTTATAACCCTATCCAAAAGCCACATTATAGTCCAAAAAAGACCTCCCAGATAATTTTTGAGAGTGTCGAGCTAAACATGCCAGGAGCATATGATGTTTTTACTATGGTCAATGCCTTGTCATCTACAAAATCAGTGAAATTAAAAAGAAAAAGAACAAAATGAGAGAGTCTTATCGGTGAAAACATTCACAAGCACCATAAGGCGAAGGTAAGTTGAGAGGAACAACAAAATGAGAGAGGCTTGATGGTCAAAACCCTTCGGGCACTACAAGTCAGATCAGGATAGAGAGTCAGATAGGATAATCAGAGCATTAAAGCCAAGTTTCATGGCGAAGAGGTGCAATAAGAGTTGAATATTAGACTTGCTTGACAGATTAGGCCACTTAATCTGAAGTTGCATGTCATGGTCATTAGAGTTGGTATCCGCATCTGATAAGTTTCTACTTTGTAATTTTCTTGTTAGGTATCATCTTTTTCTACCGTCCCTTACTCTGTTCCTTCTATTTTGTTTGCTTCCTCTTCTTGAGGTTGTTTGGTCAGAACAAGTGAGAAATGACTTCAAATTTTGCTACCAGCTTTCCAATTGCACAAAGCGGAGTATGGCTAGCACATCAAAGTGGTATAAGTCAGGAAAGAACAGTATGCGCACTGAGTTGATAACAATCAATGTGCTTTGGGATTCATGTGAAATGCAAAGGTTCGGTGTATGTCAATTCATGAACACAATACAACAAATAAAGGGTATTGGGTTTGAACAGATCAGAGGTTTTTTCTGTGATAAGGGAGTGTTTAGACAATAAACAAGCAATGTCTTTCAAATTTAAATCAAAGTTATCATGGAAAGTGAAGGAGCAATCTCCCTCAAAGTCAAGGCCGCAAACCAAGCATCATGTTTAAACTCACAAGTTTTCTTTGTCTGAAACAGGGACAAAATCTATGTTCATATCAAAGCTTGGAAGCTTGAATTTTCAGGTGTAATGCCCCAATTCTGCTTACGCAAAGGCTATTCAGAAGATCACACATCACCTCTAGGAGAAACATTTCCTAGTCTGGGTTTTCAAGTTATATTTTGTTGTAGGAGACGCACTTTCTATAATTAAGATTTTACTCCTAGGAGACACACTTCCTAGTTTTTGGGTTATTTAACTTCATTCATAGGAGACGCATTCCCTAGTTTAAGTCATTGAAGTTTCACCCCTAGGAGATGCACTTCCTAGTTTGGGGTTTTCAGGATATACTTTTAGGAGACGCACTTCCTAAATTGAGTTTTATCCCTAGGAGACACACTTCCTAGTTCCACCCCTAGGAGACACACTTCCTAGTCTGGGTTTTTCAAGTTATATTTTGTTTTAGGAGACGCACTTTCTAAATTGATACTTTACCCTAAGGAGACGCACTTCCTAAAATTGAGGTTTTACCCCTAGGAGACGCAGTTCCTAGTTTTTGGTCATCTAAGTTCATTCCTAGGAGACGAACTTCCTAGTTTGAATCATCGAAGTTTCACCCCTAGGACACGCACTTTCTAGTCCGGGTCTTTCAGATCTTGTTTTAGGAGACGCACTTCCTAGTTTTTGGTCATTTAAGTTAATTCATAGGAGACGCGCTTCCTAGCTTGAGTCATTGAAGTTTCACCACCTATGAGATGGACTTCCTAGTATGGATCTTTCAGGTTATATACGCACATCCTAAATTGAGTTTTATCCCTAGGAGACACACTTCCTAGTTTTGGGTCATTTAAGTTCATTCCTACGAGATGCACTTCCTAGTTTGAGTCATTAAAGTTCCACCCCTAGGAGATGCACTTCCTAATCTGGGTTTTTCAGGATATACCTTTAGGAGACGCACTTCCTAAATTGAGATTTCACCCATAGGAGACGCACTTCCTAGTTTAGGTCATTTAATTTCAGCCCTAGGAGACACACTTCCTAGTTTGGCTCAAGTTTCACCCCTAGGAAATGCACTTCCTAGTCCGGATTTTTCAGGATATACCTTTAGGAGACCCAGTCCTACATTGAGATTTTACCCCTGGGAGACGCATTTCCTAATTTGGGTCATTTGAGTTCATTCCTAAGAGACGCACTTCCTAGTGTGAGTCAATTAAGTTTCACCCATACGAGACACACTTTTCTAATCAAGGTCTTTCAAGTTATTCTTTTAGAAGACGCACTTCCTAAATTGAGATTTCACCCCCTAGGAGACGCACTTCCTAGTCTGGGTCTTTCAGGTTATATTTTGCTTTATGAGACGCACTTCCGTGTATGGGTTTTTCAATATATACCTTTAGGACACGCAATTCCTAAATTAAGATTTTACCCCTAAGATACCTATTTCCTAGTTTGATTCATTGAACTTTCACCCCTTGGAGATGCACTTCCTAGTTTGGTTCATTCAAGTTTTATCCCTAGGAGACGCACTTCCTAGTTTGATTAATTCGAGTTTTATCCTTAGGAGACACACTTCCTAGTTTGGTTCCTTCAAGTTTTATCCCTAGGAAACGCACTTCCTGGTTTGATTAATTCGATTTTTATCCTTAGGAGATGCACTTCCCAGTTTGGTTCATTCAAGTTTCACACATAGGAGACACACTTCCTAATCTGGTTCATTCAGGTTTTATTTTTAGCAGACGCATTTGCTAATAAAAGTTTCTTGATTTTACTCACTGGAGACACACATCCTAGTTGACTTTTTAGTTTACTCCCACCATTGCATCGATAGCATAAGTGGTTTACAGTTTTGCTAACAACTCACAAATCTTCCTAGTGCAAACTGGGATAGAAAAATTTGTTTTTTTGTTGTTTTGATTGTAGGCACCTACCCGGAGAATAAGGGGATTCGTTCCAGAATTATTTCAAGTTTCAAGTCAATAGCAGGCTCCCACCTGGAGAACAATGGAAGTCATTTCAGAATTGAATTCAAGTTAGAAGTAGAAGAAGCTCGCGGCAAGCGAGTCAATAGTCTGAGATGACTAGCAGAAGTAGTCTCAATCCAGAATAAAAGAAAAGAAAAAAAATGAATCCAAAATGGAGAAACAAATGAAAGAAGTAATATACTCAAGACATGACTGAATTCAAGAGCACGACGTGTCCGGTTTTGATCCGAAGAAGCTGTGGAAAAGTGAATCAGCACATGCAGCTAGCAAGCATCAATGTTCAAATCAAAAGTCTACCTGAAAATCCATTCAAGACTCAAGATCAAACTTCAGTAGACTTATAGATAGGAATCTGGTAACTCATAGTTGACAGCCTTAGTTAGTCTTTTTCATTTTTTGATTTTGATGTAATAACAGGACCGCGGACCGGAACCTCGACGGAACGACACCTCAATCGACTCTCCACCTCAGTATACACCATCACTGTTCCTACTTCGGAACTACACGTGGCTTGATTCCTTTATAGCCAAGGATATGTAGGTAGCTCAGATACTAGGGCTCGATCACATTCTCCTTTCTTTTAGTTTTTGGTCTCTCTAACTAAGGGTTGGGTCAAAAAACCTGTCTCGTCGTTCTTTGTCTAAAAATACTTCGCGTTTCCAGTAAAAGAGGGGATGCTATAGACATGTGATTTTTGACCCTTCCCAAGATTTTACACATTCTACTGTTAAAGAATTAGTTTAGGTCTAATATCGCTAATTTAGACTTTTTTTTACTTTATTTTATCTCAAAATTAAAAAATACCAAAAAATAGTTTCATAATATAATATTATTTATTTTAATTAATTAGAGTTAGTTATGTATTTTGTAGTATAAGTTTTGCATATCTGTAGAAAATAATTAAGATTTTGGCTAAAATTTGGCTCAATTCGGATCTAGCCCATAATAGCCCAAGCCCAATTACCCTTAGCCCAAATAACTTAAGTCCAATACCCACCAACCTAACTCTAAAACCCTAACAAAACTAGACAAAAACCTACACATAAGGGGGATTATCCATTTTTGGGGGAATGGGACACCCATCAGATTTGGTCATTCATCTTCAAAAAATAAGAAAAACCCTAGACTAGAAAAGAGGGACAACCCTTCAGCCATTTCCTATCAAAGAGACCCCACAACACCTTATCTTCTTCTTCACTAACACATACACTGAGCAGCCATTTTCTGATCTTCAGCAACCTCTTCAACACAAAACAACCGTCAACAGACCACCCCTCACGCCACACACAACCCTCATCACCCAAACTAAAACCCACAGCCGCTACCAGAGTCTGGCGACTCTCAACCAGCAGTAGCATCCAACGTCACTCTCAACCAGCTCCATCGGTGACTTTTGTCCTCACCTCATTCTAGTTTCTCTCTCCTTCACCTTGTTGTCTCTTTCATTCCTCTCGTTGTTGCAATAAAACTTGCCGAAAGTCAGCGAACTTGCATTTCCTATTTTGATGAGAAGTGATTTCCGATGACCATCATTGAAACTGGTGAACACACACAATAACAGTTTCAAATTCATAGAGTCCATTTTGAAGCTCGTTTGGAGAGTTGTTTGGAGCTGAGATGTTGGAAATGGTTTGAGGTCGTCGTTCAGTTGTCGATCCAAGATTCACCACTGGTTCGCGGTCTCAATGTTGTTCCTGTTGCTATGTAGCTGATTCAGTTTGATTTATATTTCATTTTTTACTCATTCTAAGAGATTCCGGGCAGAATTGATTAAAGTTTCTCGTTAAGATTCATTTCTTGATCTCTTTTTTTAATCTTATTCATGGTTTGATTAAGAATATGAAAGGAACTGATTTGGTTATGAATCACCCTTTAAGAAATCTCATGTTACATGTTTACTGACTTTTGGATTCAATTTAATTATTGAAACAACAATTTGTGGTCATTTATGGTCTAGATTTCAACTTGCATCTTTTATGTGTACGTAATTTGTTTTCTATTATGATTCTCTAATATGCTATTAAACCCTGATGTAGATTGTATAAGAAGAATCAGTGAGTTTACAGTTTTCAAAAAAATCTCTCAAATTAGTATTAATAATTAATTATGAACATCGTAGTTTTCTTTAGGCGCGTTAATTAAATAAATCATCGTGACTATGGATACGGTTCCCGTGGCATGGTCACGATACGTAAGTCTCAATTCGGATATGCATTTTATGTGACCCGACCATAATTTCGACCAATAATAAAATTAAACATGTTGTAGATCATGGGTAAGGCTCTCGTGACGCGATTCGCAATGTGTACAAAAACAAACGAGTGCAAGATAATCGTGCCTCGTTCCAGAAAATAATTTTATAATTAATTAAAAGTGATAGAAGGAATAAAATGCACAATAGGTTTTAAACATGTGATTAATCAGATAATTAGGCCAATTAATAATAGTTGACTGACCATGCTAAAACTACGAAACCCAGGAATGCCTAACACCTTCTCCCGGGTTAACAGAATTCGTTACCCGGATTTCTGTGCTCGCAGACCATAAATAAGAGTCAACTTCCTCGATTCGGAATTTTAAACCGGTGACTTGGGACACCATAAATTATTCCAAGTGGCGACTCTAAATTTGAATAAATAATCCCATTTCTGTTTTGTCATTTTAATTGGAAAAACTCTCCTATACCCACCTCTCGGGGAAGTAAAAAGCAGGTGTGACACGAATCTCCTTCAAGTTAATGCTTCTCCTTGCCAGACCACCATGATCCTTAGCCAAAGATCACCACACGAGATCCTAGCATGAAATCACGTCGTCCTAAAGCTCATAGATACTGTATTCCCTCTTAAGCACCCAAAATACTACATCCGAGTTACCCATTATGAGGAAACCTTCTGCGAATTTGAAATCATTTCCTTAACCTCTATAATAATGAAATGTAAGTTCCATATTGATGTATAAATACTGCGAGCACCGACACTATCCAATGCAAATCTCAAATCTTAGCCTTTTACAAATTTGGAAATTTCCTCAAATACCACATAGGAATCTTGAACCCATTAGAACCTTCTAGAGAGTCATCCACTCTAATGTAATCTCATATGCATCGCCCAAGAAAGCCAAACGACTTGTGCTCCATTACCACACCAACAACCAAAGAAGTAATCCACACCTCTAGGCAATCGAGTGAATCCCTTTTTCTCACTACATCACATCCATCGTGAACAACAAACTCAAATCATTCCAAGACTTTTATATATCCATAAGGTGTAATACATCATACATCCAGAAATTTCCTTGCTTAAGTAATCCTCAATACCAACTTTTTCAAGTCATAGCCGATCAACAAGTATGCCTCATACTAAAACCAATACAACACATAACTATGCAATCAAATCGTTGATGGTAGACTCCCCCACTTGGCTCAAATCCATCAAACAAAAAATCTAATAACTCACAATACCCATACTTTATTACTGTCATAATCCCGCATTGAAACTCAACTAAATCCTTCATAAGCTCATGCAATCACAACCCCTAAAATAACTTAAATCATCTATTAAACTCGCATTCACCCTCATGACAGTCAAGTCAACTTTCTTAACGGATCCAACTCAATCGCAACACATATGACCCACCGGTACAAGGAAACTCTCCACACAACATCACACAACATCTTAAGGATTACACATCCGTAGACCACCCCGCAGGCGATAACCCATCTGCTTAGGCTCAATTTGGCATTTCACTATGCCCTACAATGGCCATGACCTTCATGCAATCACTTAATCTTTCGTATTCTAAACTCGTCAACAAGACATAAGAATCCACTTCATTCCATAACCGGACAACATGAAAGATCTGTCAACATAATCATAACTCAAGACTATACAACTCATCAAAACAGAAATGAAGCATCCAATAGTCCTTTTCACATCCCAAGCAATCCTTTTCAAGCCATATCAAAGCCATATGAACATGTCCCGCAGTTACATCATATTCATCATTTAGCTATCCAACCACTCACCAAGCCATAAATCCCGCTCCTAGGGATACTACCAGATAGATAAGCCCGAAGACACATGTTTACACATGTGAAACCACTGAGCCCAAGCTATGGTCCATCCCTAGATTCAAGTATTCTAGAGTGGCCCATCACCAAAATACAGAAAATACATCTCGTACCTCATCCACAAAAATCGAAAGCCATCGATGCACAATTGATATTGAGCACTCATATAACATATGAGTGAGTGGAAGGAATTCAAAGAGACACGTTTCAAGTTGAACCAATGCTGCAAGATAAGGAAAGAAAGATGGGAAATTCATCCTGGATGCCCTATAGCCTCTCGAAGATAGGGATGGACGTCATCATAGCGATCTGCAAGACTCTACTAGACATTTTCTCATGGCTCGTAGAACCTATGAACCTAAAGCTCTGATACCAACTTATCACGACTCAAAATCCAGCTAGTCATGATGGTACCTAACCTAACCCCCTAGGTAAGCCAAACGATATACAACACAACTTGAATAGGATAACATGAATCAATAAATAAGATAACAGAGCTTTTTATACAAAAACCCAAGGATGGTAGTACATGTCATGAGCTTCTAAGACTTAGAATTTACAAAGCTGATACGAAATAACTACATCATGTGTTCAAAATTTACATAAACAGATCTAAAGCTACCAAGAACAAGAGGCAGCTATAACTGGAACACATGCATTTGAGACAAACATTTTGAGTGAGTTGAGGGTAAGAGTACCTGGGGATATCACCGTGAAATCATTCATTTCACATGCATACTTGACATGTAGGCATAAAGATGCATTTTCATCATGCTAGACGGTATATGGTAATTCTTATCTGGTGATATGAATTGGAAATATAATTCTATTGATAAACTCATGTTTAGTTGATTTTCAGTTGTAATATCTGGACATGACTGTTATACCTGGAAAGTATGTCTATTTTTTCGTAGTTGTGAACGAGCTAATCATAATATCTTTTGAACCATTATTTTAACTGTCTTCATTATATTATTACAAGTAGTTATTGGCTATTGGTGTTGGTCTCTGACCGTTTTTGAGTTCATCACTACTTTCAGCCCAAACTTAGGTTTGTTACTTATTGAGTAAATGGGTTCAGTTTTACTCATACTATACTTCTGCACCTTGCATGCTTATTTTGGAGATGATGTTGCTGTGTATGGCGGAGGCTGGTATTGAAGACATACCTGCATTCTGGTTATAAATGTCTCTTGTTCTTGGTAGCTTTATATTTGTAGATCTATTTATGTATATTTCGAATAGGTGATGTGTTTATTTCGTAGCAGCTTTGTAAATTCTAAATCTTAGAATCTCATGTCTTGTGATACCAATCCTTTGAATTTTGTATAGAAAGCTCATTTATTTAATTTATTGATTCCTGTTATCCTATTTGAGTTGTGTTGTCTATCATTTGGCTTACCTAGCAGGTTGGGTTAGGTGACATCACGACTAGCTGGAATTTTTATGACAATTATAGAACCGAGTCCAAATTGGACCTTAAAACCCCAAATTATACTGTCTTACGTTGTAAACAAAAACCATATTTTTCACCTTGGAATTCCAAGTTTTACGTGTAGAATTCAATGGGGAATCAAGATATAAAGTCAAATACAAGTTAAAAATTCCTTACCTTAAATATATTAGTGAAATTGCTCTTCAAAATCTCCACCTCTCGAAGTCTAAGGTTCAAAATATGAAATAATTTGTAAAATTCTAACTTAAAATAATGTGCCCAGCATATACATCGTGATCGCGACATACCCTTCGCAGGCGCGAAGGCCAAACTCACCTCCAACTACTACTCCACTTCGCGAGTGTGAAGACACTTTCGCCAACGCGATGCCTAAATCTTCCAAGCCTACACGAACGCGATCCTTGCTCTATGAACGCCAAGGCATATCCCCCATTTTTGACTTCACACCATCATGAATGCGCCCCCCTGCACGCAAACGTGTTGCTCCCGCCTTCAGCTCTCTATGAATATGACACCATTCATGCGAATGTGAAAGGAAAAATCTCCCTTGGCAGATCTCTTCTCCACGATCGTGGGACCAACTCTGCAATCACGAATCATTAACCTGCACCAAAAAACCAACAATACCAAAACTCAAGGAAATAGTCTGAAACCATCCCAAATCACACCCAAGCTCCCAAGACCCCATCCAATCATACCAACAACTCTATATACCTATTTAAACTTATCCAAGGGCTTGAAATACAATAAATAACATCAAAATCAAGAATCAAACATCAAAATCCATCTCTTAAGTTCCAAACATTCCAACTTCTCGAAACATGCCTAAGTCATGCCTAAACATTCCAGATTACAACCAAACTTTGCACACAAGTTACAATAAACTAAATGAACCTATCAAAGTCCCAGAAAACCATTTGGAACCCAATAATATGAATAGTCAACTTCTTAATAAACATATAAACTCTCCAAACATTCAAATTGCTAATTTTCGACAACTAGAGCCAAAACCTTCTAGAACCTCCAAATTCAAATCCTAACATACGAGGAAGTCAAAAATTACCATACAAACCTACAAAAACTATCAAATCCTATTTTTGAGGTTTTTTACTAAAAAGTCAAACCTTGACCAGCTCTTACAACTTAACTTTCAAAATAAGACTAAGTGTCTCAAATCACTCTCACACCTTCCCGAAGACAAAAACATATTCACACGTCATAAATAATAAAAAACCCTTATGGGAAGCATCAAATAAGGTAACAAGGTTCAAATATATAAACGATCGATCGAGTCATTACAAGTAGTGACTATAACCTTGGGCTCTGGCTCCTACTCAGATGCGGCTCACATATGTGTCCTCACCATCTGTGAGAGAATAAGAGAGTAAAGATTCAAATTTTAGGATAAATCAAAATCGCATGATATAGAATGAAAGAAAGTGAAGTTTACTAAATTCCTTGTAGCTTCTCGAAGATAAGTGTAGACGTCTCCATACCAATCCGTAAAACTCTATTAGAGATGCTCATAACTCGTGAGACATGTACAACCTAGGCTCTAATACCAAGTTTTCACGACCTAAAACCCACTAATGGTCGTTATGGCACCTAACTCACTGGCTAGGCGAACCAACAGTTACAATAATCTAAATAAACCACTAGCATGGATATTATAAGTTTAAACAAGATCAATATTATAGATAAGTCCATATCAAAATAAGAAGTACAAGACAACACAACATCCCCAATATGGTTTCATTGAGACATAAGCTTCTAAGAGTAGAAAAATACAAGGTAAAAAATAAGTACAGTATTGTCTGAATCAGATAATAATAAATTAGGTGTGAAGAAGGTGACTTCAAGGACCTACGATAGAACAAGAAGCACTAAATTAGTTCTCTGTGATTAGTAACTAAGCACCCTATTATGATCCACTAGCACCCTATTATGATCCACTAACACCAATGCCTGAGTCTGCACAAAAATATGTAAAAGTGTACTATAAGTACAACCAACCTAATATATTCAGTAAGTATCAAGTCTAACCTTGAAGAAGTAGTAATAAGTATTTGACACACAAAATGCTTACTTCTATAATAAGATAACCATCAGTAAGAGTAAATAAAGGGAAAGAGCAGTTCAACAATAGTAAATATCAGTAATATGAGTTACAGTTCAAAGAACATAACTAGCATGCTTCTCAGATTTAATGATTAAAGCATAATCCTTACTCCGAGTTCACATGAGATAAATAGTATACAAGAAGTATTATGTACATAGATTCTTCTACGTGAGTGCACGATATATGTGCATGCTCATACTCAACCTTTCCACAGCATTAGTATCAATCCACACACACAATCAACATTGTACGGATGCCTGGAATAAATGTTCCTCACAAACATAATTCATATGTATGACTTTCACAGGGCCCAAAGTAACATGGGTGATTACCTGACACCGAAGGGAAGAATCTATATTTAGTGGCAATATCATAATAGCTCAATAATCTGTATCATTAATCTACTCATATGTCTCAATGTGCCTAGGTATCTGACAGTACCATAATCACCTTAACCCGCATAGAAAGTACCATCTTGCCATAACTTTACTCAATTGCATATGCAGAGATATATGAATATATGTGTGAGATAATATAGGTATTGTGCACAAAGATATAACAAATAAATATGCGGATGCATGTGCTCTTGAGACTAAGGCATGACTACGGTGAAACCACAAAGCTCGAAATATCAAGAGCAAGCAATCATGTTCAAATAAGAAATCATAAACGTAGATGTGATATCTAGTATGAATAAGAAGGCCCATATAGTCATACAATAAAATAAAGCATGTGTCAGAAAATACATAATCAAAAGAGGTATAAAAAGACCTAAAACTATCCGAAATATGGTATAACCTTGTTTCGTATATATACGCTCATCACCTTGCATATATACTATCCCAACTCAAGTAACACATAGAGATTAAGTCCATTTTTAGGTAAATTCCCTATTGACAAGGTTAGCTAAGAGACTTACCTCTTCCCTATACCGCTTTAACCTTTCGCAGCTACTTTTTTCAAATCTCCTCCAAAAGTCTCAAATCTAGCTAAATAATACTCAAAAAGGTCAAATAGAGTCACAAAAATCAATTTCAAATAATAAAGCTTTTAATATTTAATCAATTCTGAAAAGGTCAATGAAAGTCAACCCAACTCACATGGTCAAACCTTGAGTCTAGGACTAAATCTCATTGACCCATAACCCCACGAGACCAAATATGTATTTATTTTACAAATTTGAGTCCAAATCGATGTTCAAAACCTCAAATTATGCTCTCTTAAGTTGTATACAAAAACTCCAAGGAGGGGTCGGTTGGGGCGTCAGACATTTAGACTTCACGATTGCAAGTGGATGACTATGTTTGCATAGGCTCAGCAATGGTTTGCATCTTATTCGCGACCAGGAACTTATATTTGCACAGGGGTTTTCTCAGACGGCATTTGGTTGTGCTTCGTGATCATAAAGTGGGTCCCTTGATCATGATAGGTATGCTTGGGAAGATCTATAATGTTCCATTTTCGAGGGTTTTAGTCATTTTAATATATTTTGAGATATAGAGCTCGAATTTGGGCAATTGTTGAGGGAATTTTCATGATTTGGATTGGGGTAGTTGTTTTTGACTCGATTGTCCATTATTCATTATTCCAACCCTGATTTTTGCATTTTATTAGTGAATCTATGTGAAGAAATTAGGTATTTTAGTAAATATTGATGATTCGAGGGTCAATTTGAGGTCGGATTTGGATGAAACACTTGTATTTGGACACGTATTGCAATGGGCGTGCGGAATTTGCGAGATTTGTCAAGTTTCGGGGTGTAAGCTTGGGTTGACCTTTTGGGTTGACTTTGTATAAGTGAACCAAAATTATAGATTTATTGTTTGGGCTTGTTTACTATGATGTCTATTAATATTATAAAGTTATGCTGGCTAGATTCAAATCGTCCGGTGGTAGATTCACGCCGGAAGGGCTTCTTAGAGTATTCATTTGGTTTGCTTGAGGTAAGTTTCTTAACTAAACTTGGTTGAGGTACTAACTAGTTGCCTAAGTTATTTGTATCGCTATGGGCTATGTGTGGTGCACATGTGTGGTGTTGGGCCCATGTACGGCATCGGGGGTATTATGCATGCTCGGGGTAGTGCTTAGGCTATGATATGCCTTGAATTGATTGCTAAACTTCATATTGTGATGTTTCTTATATTTTTACCCCTTTTGTGAGCTATTTGAACCATGTTTGAGATTACATAGAGGTTAATATTCTGATTGAACATGATAATTTCTACATTCGTGATGAAATTGCCAAATTTGATCTATAATAGCACACTTTTCATAAGCATACACTTTAACATGTCACTTATACCAGTCCTGGAGTATGAAATTGATATTCATCGATCATGTACATATAATCTTGTATATCTTCCTCTATGTGCATTGATTAGACTTGTAGCACATGAGTTGTTCGTGCGGTTAAGATATCATAGCACATGAGTTGTCCGTGCGGATCTGAGATTTTTTTACTATTGGCACGTGAGTTGTCCGTGCAAATCAGAGATACTGTTTACTATTGGCACGTGAGTTGTCCATGCAAATCTGAGATAGTATTATTATTGACACGTGAGTTGTCAGTGGGGGCAATACTATTGGAACGTGAGTTGTCCGTGCAACACTTGAATTATTCGTGCAGCGTGTGGATAAGGATCCATTCCCTAGGGTCACCCTCTCATGTTTCTCTCTTGATGGGGTACACGCGGTATGAGGAAAAACTTGCCAGTGTTTGATTTGGTTATTGCTTTTCTTCTTTACTTGCATTTTTCTTGGTTGTTTATCAGTTCTATTTGCATATCTTCTTTATATGTTGGATTGTTGAATGAGCATGGCACGTTAAGTTATTGTGTGCACTAAGGTGGTTTTTATCTGTGGCACCAAATTGATAATATTATTATTCTATACTTGGTAGATTTATGAATTGTACAAGTGAATAGCGAGTATCAATAAATATTTATCCTTCTATTACCTCACCAAGGTTAATTATAATACTTATTGAGTACATGAGGTCGGTTGTATACTACACTCTACACTTAATTATGCAGATCCAAGTATTGAACAGAGCCACCAATAGTTGAGGCTTGTTGATGAGTTAGCTCTGGGAATACGAGGTAGAGTTGCGTCTCGACCATAGTCTTGGCATATCTTTATCCTAAGGCACTATTATTTTCATTCAGACAGTACTGTTATTTGTATTCCATATGTGTACTTCTATTTACGGTTCGTGACACTATATTTACCAGTTCTAGAGGATTATTGTATTTCGACATAGTTATTTATGTTATTAGCATTAGACTTGTACTATTTCTGCTATTTTTGTTATTATGATCCATTATTTTCATACTCAGCATGCCTAGCAAGTGCGTTAGGCGCCATCAAGACTAGTTGGTGGTTTTGGATCGTGACAAGTTGGTTTCATAGCCCTGGGTTCATAGGTTCTATGGGTCATGAACAAGTTTAGTAGAGCCATGCGGATCGGTACGGAGATGCCTATACTTATCTTCGAGAGGTCACCGAAGTGTTAGGAAAAACTCCACTTTCTTGCATCCTTATCATACGAATTTATTAACTCCAAAGGTTGAACGTTTACTCTCATATACTCTCACAAATGGTGAGGACATACTTAGTCAGATCGGGCAGATAAGCACCAGTGCCACCAGTCAGGGCCACGAGAGGTTGGGGCCGAGGTGAGGCTTGCACTGCAGCTAGATTAGCACCTATGGAGCCACCAGCTGCTCCAATGAAGTAGAAAACCAGAATGGAAGGGGGGAAATGATTTTATGCACAGAAATGAAAGCTCTATCAATAGAAATATTCTAGCTTCTTTTTATTTAGAGAGGAGTGATTCCCTCGTCTGAGAACCGCCATTCACATACTATTCCTAGATAGTCTTTTTTTGATTCCGCGCACTAGAACTGAAAAGGGTTATTCATAAACTGTCTGCCCATTCCCAAGAAGTTCTACATGCCCGATATACCGAAGTACAACGGGACAACTGACCCTGACGAACATATTACTTCTTACACTTATGGAATTAAGGGAAATGACTTGAATGATGATAAAATCGAGTCTGTATTGTTAAAAATGTTTGGAGAAACACTATAAAAAAGAGTTATGATCTGGTATCACAACTTAGCTCCAAACTCTATTGATTTATTTGCTATGTTGGCGAATGCATTCGTAAGGGCACACACTGGGGCCGTAAATGTGGCCATAAGAAAATCGGATGTATTCAAGATAAAACAAAGGGATGACGAAATGCTAAGAGAGTTCGTGTCCCGGTTCCAAATGGAAAGGATGGAACTACCTCCGGTCTCCGATGACTGGCAAGTTTAGTCCTTCATGCAAGGTTTGAATGAAAGAAGCTCGATAGTATCTCGACAGCTAAAACAGAACTTGATCAAGTATCCAGCTGTGACATGGTCGGATGTGTACAATAGCTATCAGTCAAAAATTAGGGTCGAGGATGACCAATTGGGAGCCCCCTCGGGCTCAAGTTACCCAAACAGGTTCGTAGCCAAGGCCCAAGGGACACAGACCGGGGACTAAGATCTAACAAAGAAAGATATAAACCATACATTGAAGACAGAAAAAATATTTCAAGGCATAATGCACCTCAAAATGATCAAAGAGTAGATCCAATCCAAAGCTCCTGGGGATTCATGAGCAAAATCGGGCCTAACAGGCACTCGGGACTAGTGGAGGCTCCCAAATTATCAGAATACAACTTCAGTGTCGACACCTCAAGTATCATCTCATCCATTAGCAAGATTAAAGATACTAGATGGACCAAGCCTATACAGACAGATCCTTCCCAGAAACACCCCAACGTAATGTGTAAGTACCATGGTACTTAAGGGCACAAGACCGAGGATTGCAGGCAACTTAGAGAAGAGGTAGCTCGACTATTCAACGAGGGGCACCTTCGTGAATTTCTCAGTGACCGGGCCAAAAACCATTTTCGAGAAAGAGATGCAAATAGGAAGAATGAATCCGAAGAACCTCAGCACGTCATTCACGTGATCATTGGTGGAGCAGACGTCCCATAGGGACCTACATTCAAATGTACTAATATATC
Organism: Nicotiana glauca; assembly: GCA_026770625.1. Taxonomy (NCBI): domain Eukaryota; kingdom Viridiplantae; phylum Streptophyta; class Magnoliopsida; order Solanales; family Solanaceae; genus Nicotiana; species Nicotiana glauca. Next base: position 107,756 of record MU688278.1, on the reverse strand, counting down.
TATCACAAAGGAACAACGTGACAGAGGACGCTCTACCATTCTACGACAAAGAATTAGAAGACGTATCCCAGCCTCAATACGATGCCCTGGTAATATCTATCCTTTTGAATAAATTCAGGTTAAACATGTTTTAGTAGATCTAGGTAGCTCGGCGAACATAATCAGATCGAGGGTCATGAAATAACTCGGCCTACAAGATCAGGTTGTACCTGTGTCCCGAGTGCTGAATGGCTTCAACATGGCAAGTGAAACCACGAGGGGAGAAATTATCTTGCTTATAAACATAGTTGGGACCATACAAGACACTAGGTTCTATGTCATCGAAGGTGACATGAGATATAACGCACTTCTCGGGAAGCCGTGGATACACAATATGAGGGCAGTGCCTTTGACTTTACAATAGATGGTAAAGTTCCTAATAGAGGAATGAGTGAAAACAGTCCACGGAGAACAACATGTTGCAAGAGAGATGTTCGCAATCGAGGAAGTGGTATCGGCAATGGAACCCTTGACCTCGAAGACATTGACTTCCAAAGGTAAGTAGGAGGCTAAGTAGTGGTCACGACTTCGAGTTTTGACCGAAACGAAGTAATAGGTAACCGAAGGCAAAGATCATCGAACCACTGTTGCTCCTGAAAAGCCCGATGCTACCAAGCCAACCGCTAAAAAGAAAGGTACATCTGGGAACGGGACTAGTCCCCGCTCTCAGGAAAAACTCATTTAGTTTCTTGTCAATGATATACATGGCATTTCTTCGATATGACAGGGATTCCGCTCGAGGGATAAGCATGTAAAATAATTAAAACTTATATTAATGATATGACAGTTAAGTCCCTATGCGCAGATGACCAATTTAATTCATTTGCAGGAAATAATCAACATTGGGAAATACGACACGAAGCTCATTGCAAAAAAGTGTTCCCTCGCGGTTAGGGCAACTGAGTTACTCAAAATCCGCAGCGTCAAAATAGGGCACCAATATCCCCGACCAGGTCAAGGCCCTCGGATATATCATGGTCATGGACAACAATACCTCAGAGTTGTTGGTAAAGGAGTTTACATGATCGGCACAATGGAAGCTCTCAAAGGATCATGCTCTCGAGAACAACCCTTCCAACACAAAGGTCGTAGGTTATAAAGCATACATTGAACTCTTTTTTCCATAGCTCGGATTTTGTCCCAAATGGGTTTTACCGGCAAGGTTCTTAACGAGGCAACACCTATATGCTACATGAGGAACGGCCAACAAGTATTCAAGTTTTCTTTTCAATCAACCTCGAATACTGAGGGGAATCACCCTCGGAGGTTACATTTTTTGAGAAAAATATTTCACGCCTAAATGGATTCGATAGGAAAACTTTGTAATGGGCCAAACGGTTAAACGAGTCGTGTCCATATAGAATAGTTTAGCCTCAGCAGCAAAACATGTATGCATGTATCAACTATTTGAAGAAACATTCAGGATATATCAAAAATACTTTGTGTCTCATACAAGCTCTACACTTACAATCCTACGGGAAATGGCTTAAAAGCTAAGACATATAAGCACACCGAATACTCGGGGACTAACATTAAAATTCGAATTAATAAAGACCTCAAAGAGGCACCCCTTCGAAACAAAGGCCAAGGCCAATATTCTTTGGGTTTAACTTCTCTAACAAGATCGGAAAGTTATCGAGTAACAAGTCCAAGAGACATACCCAAAGGCTACGGCCAAATAAAAGACTACGCTATACGGCCAAATAATGCTGCTCAAAGACGTACAACCTCCGCTATAAATTTAAAGGCCTTCAAACACTTTGTAAAAATTAATTAAATCAGGCTACCATCGGTAAAAGAAAAATATAAGGGGCCTCTATAAATTCGTCCCCCAAGAAGCTTCGAACCATTAGCCATAGAATAATTCTAAGGCTTCAATAATACCAGCCTTCGGAAAACCCTCATTCGAGAATGTCCATGCAAACAAAGTAACTAATAACGCTCCGATACGTCGAGCCTTCGAAAAACCCAATGGGTACAAAAACAAATGCTAAGGCATAACTAAAGTTTATCAAGTCTTTTAGCCGAAATGAGGGAAAAACTATATAGCCATTTTTAGAGGCCAAATCGGCCCAACTTAAAGAGCCTAAGGGCCATCTTAAAGAGCCTAAGGGCCGAGACATAAAAGCCTAAGGGCCAATCTTAAAAGAGCATAAGGGACGATATATAGAAGCCCAAGGGCCAACTTCGAAAAAGCTTGAGAGCCAAAAACTTACAGCTCGAGACTACGCTCTCGCTTTGATCCAAACTCAAGGATTCACAATCCCAATACTACTTCAAATCGACTTAAAATCGAAGATTATTATATCTATCAATAAATATCTAAGGGTTTATGAGACCCTGAGCCCTAAAAACCAATCCTCGGATTGACCATACAAATGAAGTCTTCCATAAATAAAGACAATGTTAAATCGAGCTCAAACCAAAGACAAGACAATACTTCCCCTTGTATTTCCAAGAGATGATTACAGGGAATATTTACACAAGGGAGTGTATAAGAAAACAAAATAGAGTAACCTAAAACTACTCTAGGGTCACATCCTTAGTAGCCGCATCTTCAGGGGTCTCATCATGGGGAGTCTCATCCTCGGGAACTTCATCCTCGTCTTTTTTGCCCTCGGAGGCACTAGCTGAATTATCCTCATCAGAAAGTAGAGCAACCGCCTCGTCTACCAAAACCTTCTCCGCTTCAATATCGGCTGAAAGATCAAAGTCGTGAGCATGTATCTCTTCGAGAGTCATCCTCCGGGATTGACGCCTAACATGATCCGGGGCATTTGTTAACTTAGCCTCCGCTGTAGAAGAAATATCCCTTTCCTGGGCATTAGCAACTTCTACATTAGCTCGAAAAGAGGCCATAATAGCTGTAACATCAGATTTGTCCTTGGCCAGCTCAACAACATATCTGGTTTTAAGTTCCTCGATTTCAAGGCCCCGAGCTAGGCTCTCCTCCCTCGCGCCTCGAAGCTAGTATTTGATCAAAGCTAACTACTCTTTTAGAGTCTCCTTCTCAGAAGTGAGATCATCCATACCTCGCCTCAATCCCTAGGCATCAGCCTTTTTTATCTTAAGCTCCTCCCAAAGTTGCGCCTCCACATCGACTTTCTGATTGAACTGCAAAATTGACGATATCAACCACTAAAACAAAACAAGTGCATAACAAACTCTCGGGAACTATCTTACCTTCTCAACATACTCGGATCAATCTTGGCATACCTGTGTCAACTTAGCTCAAAGATTATAAATCCCTAATGTTTTTTAGCATATAAGTCTTTGATAATACCCTCTCTACCAAAGTCTTCTTAAACTCAGCTTCTCACCGGGCAAGATTGTCCCGGGACTTGGAAAATTCCCTTTTATGGAGCACCATAGCCTACATGAAAAATAAAGAAAGTTAGAATGGCTAAAACAAAGGCGCAAGAAATAGAAAACTCGTTTGTTTGAAGAGTCTACATACCTCGTTAAAAATGAAAAAAACATCGGGTCGGGGTCGTCATCAAGCCCTTCAATACATTCTCGAAAGATGTCGTGCCCTTCATGGTTTACTCCCACTCCACAAGATTCCATGTTGTTCGCAGTTTCTTGAATTTGCCCCTCGGAGAACTCGGGGCCAGGGAGAATCATCCACGTTGATCACCCCGAGACACCCACTTGGGACATTCTATTGTATTTGAAGAGGCTTGGGGTCAGGACGTTTGGCCTCTCCCTCATAATGAACTCCTAAATGAGGCGCCTTCTTTCTCAATAATAGTTCAGGGACTTTGTTTGAACTCCCTTCAGAAATTTCTTAAGCTAGGGAGTGGTCCTCATCAACCGCTGCTGGTTCGACAGGCTTTGGAGCATCAACATTCTTTCTTTTACGATTTACCAACAAGCAATCATCAGCTTCTTCTTCCTACTATTCCCGAAGGCGTTGAGCTGTTTCTGGAGATAAGGCTACCGTATCGGCCTTAGGCCTTCGAGCTACGCTCTTCTTTGGCTTCGGGGGATTTTTAAATGTCACCCTTATTCTTTTTCTTTCTTTGGGAGGTTTCGGAGCCTCCACTTTACCAGCGGGGGCCAGCCTCAATTCAACGGCATCCCCAAGATCCGCGTAAGATCAAGATCAGTATCCCGTATTAGAAACACTAAAAAATGAGCAAAGAAAATCACCATGGTTTTTTGCCTCCCATCTACCTTTGGCCAAATCTCGCCAGCAACGCTCCAAGTAAGATGAGACAGAGGCCATCTTTTGGACCCAACTCTCGAGGTCCAATACCCCACCAAGAAACCAAGCAGTGGCTACACTATCTTAAAGAGCTCAGATCAAAAGAAAATATAAGGTCGAAAAAAAAAGGAAGCACGGTATACTCACGCTTCATGTTTCACTCCTCAGGGAACGACATCCATTCAACAAGAATGTGATCGGAGGTTTTGACTCGGACAAACCGGCTCATCCACACACGGTTTTTGTCCTCATTGATTCTAGAAAATAGAGATTTCAAGGATCGGCATTGCAACTTTACCAAGCCCCCCTCCCCCGATAAAGTCGAGGGATGTACAGCCTGATCAAATGATCGAGGGTGAAGGACATCCCCTCAATTTGGCTCGAAAAGAACCTGATTAAGTAAATAATTCTCCAGAAGGAGGGGTAGATCTGGCCGAGTATCACTCGAAACCGTTGGCAAAAGTTGAGGATAACCTGGTCTATGGGGCCCTGGTCAAAATTGTAAGGCCAAATGTTAACGGGTAAGTATATACACTCAAGTACCCCGCTTTATAGGTGGTTATATCTTCCTCGGAGGAAGGAATCGCTACCTTTTTATTGTCCCATTTGCAATCATCTTTTACTTGATCACCAAACAAATATATTGAGACATAGGCTCGCATCGGCCTGGCGTAGAAATAGGTTTTTCGATTTTGAAATCGGATGTTATCTCATGCGGCGGGGGGATGCATTCCTCAATACAAGGTGGCACTACAATTTTACTCTTGGTCAATCGAAAAGATGAAGGAGCTTTTTCCTTTTGAGAAACAAATTTGGAAGTTTTAGCCATCACTATACGGTAGATCCAAGAAGATAAAAAAATGTTGTTAATAAAGAAAAGGGAGAGTTCAAGCAAATTGAAAAAGGATAAGTGAGACTTTGGAAGAATTGAGGGAATAAAATTTGAAAGGTTATGGGATTTGTCTATTTATAAATATTGTTTAAACATGCTGAGGAAGCCAAAAGGACGACCGTCTGCCGCCCACAATTAATGGTTTTGGGAATTGTACAAAAGCAACCCTTCAGTCACGTCAACCGCTTATGCCATGATGTTGACATCAGGACCTAGGCATTGGGAATTAGTTTGTCAGAAATCATTAAGGACAGTCTACAAGTTGAGTTTGAGTGGATGCTCACTCAACTATTAAGCCCAAGGGCTACCCGAGTTCGAGCGAATTCTCACTCGGGGACTATCTATAAAGCCTAAGGGCTATCTTTGTTTCGAGTTCGAGCAAACACTCACTCAACTATTAAGCCTAAGGGCTACCTGAGTTCGACTAAATTCTCACTCGGGGACTAACTATAAATCCTAAGGACTATCTTTATTTCGAGTTCGAGCAAATACTCACTCGACTACTAAGCCCAAGGGCTACCCGAGTTTGATAAAATTCTCACCCGGGGACTATCTATAGAGACTAAAAGAGCTAACTCTATTTCAAATTTGAGACCTTGCTCTCGCCTATCTTGGACTCAGGAGTCCCAACGTCTCGAGCTAGTATCAAATCAATCTAAGCTTAGTTTGAGGATTGAAAAAAAACATTAAAAGGCGTTATATTAGTTGATTAAAACCTAAGGGTTTGTTATGTTCCAGATCCAGTATTCGGACTAATCGTTGGAGTTATACACTCGTATTTTTCACAAACAAAGGAAGAGTGTAATTCAACACGAATCGAAGATAAAATGGAGAAACTCTTGTATTAACAAAAGATGTTTACAAAGACCACGAGGGGCCCTTACACAAAAACAAATAAGCAAAAACAACAGCCAATGACCTAATCTACTTTCGGGGGTATATCCTCAAGAGCGACATCTTCGAGAACCTTTTCCTCGGTAACTCCATCTCGATCCTTAGAGAAGATTGTGGCCTGGTGAAGAACTTGGCAAGTATGGGTCTTGTTAGCACAACTATTGTGAAGCCACTTTTTGAGACATTATACGGTTGTGGGATGCAAAAGTTAGTAGATGATAGTGCCACCTCATTCCATGGAAAGCAAAAGGAATGAAGCGTCGCACCAGGTTGAAGTTAAGAGAGATGAGCAGCAGTGTAAAGTCCATATATCTTCTGATACGGAAAGAATTCGGTACCCTTCTCTCGTTGTTTCAAGCCAACATTGCTAGCAACAATAACAACAACCTAGTATAATAACACTCAGTGGGATAAAGCTTTAAAAAGAGAAGGAGCCTTGGCGTAGCTGGTAAGGTTGTTGCCATGTGACCTTGCTGTCACAGATTTGAACCGTAAAAGTGGGTAATTAGAAGAAGAGATAGAAAGAGGAAAGGGACAGAAGATGATGAAGAAGGAATGCGAGTAGTTTTGTTCAGCCAAGTTGCCCCCTATTTATAGAAAGTCGTTGACGGTTCGGCGGCACAAGTGGCCGACTGATGCTGACATACATTTAATGCTTTTGGTGAAATGGACCGACTGGACATTCAATATTTTTGGGAGATAAACCGATGGGACACGTCAATCACTTAAAATGCTTACGTCACAAGTATGTCATCATTGCAAGGGTCCCGGGAAAATCGAGATTCAAATTGTTTTTTATCATCTTATCCTAAGAAACGCGTGGACTATCTGTATACAGTCAAAATAGAGGAGTATGATTTTGAAGGCTTAAATTGGTCTATAGGCCCGAGTCCGGGCTACTCGAAGTGGGTGTCGTATCCGACTAAGGGGCACCTACCTCAGGGAAGCTGATCAAATACCTAGCAGGGGCTGCATCGAGGGCGGCATTATCTCGAAGTCAATCAAGAAAGAGCGAAAATTTCTCAAGGACACGTGGACATGGGCATTAATTATAGGATAAGGGATGTATGAAATGGTGCAGATCCGTACTAGGCCGTTATACACCTGTACTAATAGAATTCTTTAGCTTTATGAGCAAGGTACTATGTTAGGGTTTTCTCCTCCTATATAAAGGAGACCCCAATCATTTTTGTAAGGCATCAGATCTTTCAGTGCAATAGAACATTCTTATTTTTCTCTTGTTTCACGTGCTAAGCAATTACTTTACAGCTTTATTGCCTTTACTTTATTGTTCATACTTTATTACTCTTAGCTAACATCGAGGTCCCTGGATAGTTGAGCTTGAGCCCTCCTACAGTTCAAGTAACATCAATTTGGTTCTTTATTTCTTCTTACTTAAGCTCAATATTACTCATATAATTACTAGTATTAAATATATCATGTATCTTTAAAACCACAAATCATCTTTAGTTGTTACTTATATTTTTCGAGGTAAACGATTCATGAGATCATAAAATCTAAATATTTATCTGTCCTAATTACTTAATGCAATTTCTGAATATATAAATTCGTTTCTAAAAGAACAAAATCGATTAATTATTCAATGTTATAATGGAATGAGCTTAACTTTCTATTTTTTTTAAGGAAAGAGGTAGATATGTTATGCGGAACACATTGTTGTTTTAAAATTTGTTCAAATATATTGATGATCTCATTAATGAATTTAGTTGATGATGTTTGAAAAAAAAATATAATAACGCAATATAAAATTTCCAAATGATACCCTTTGTTCCATACGTGAAGTTCTATGGGATGATGGAGGAGAAGAGACGAAGTCAAACTATTTCATTTGTCTATAAAAGGATCTGAACAGAGATGGAGTAGTTATCCAGCAATCTCATCATTTAGTGCATCTCTCTAGTTACCAAAAAGAAACAATCTCTTGCTTCCTTAATTCTTGCCGGTAACAAAGATTTTCAAATTGCCATTGGTATTTCCGTAGTTTGTTGGCAGTACTTCGTTCATATTCTCGTCTCCTGTTTTGGAATTAGTTTTCTAATATGTTATCTTGTTACTACTTGTTATCAGTACCCTATCTTCGATTTAATTTTTTAATTATTGTCTTGATATTACTTGCTACCAGGGTTTCTCTCACCTTCTTTAGCTGAGGGTCTATCGGAAACAGTCTCTCTGTCCCTCCAGGGTAAGCAGTGGCCGATCTAGAATTTTTAAGTCATGGGTGCTGAAATATTCTTTATCTGAAAATTACTATTACGACTCGGTGCTCAAGTAATATATTTGTAAGAATTACTAGCTTTTTATATAAATCATAGTTCATCGCTCCAAAAGTAATGGGTGCTTGAGCACCCATAACCATCAATGTACATCAGCCGCTGAGGGTAAGGTTAAGACTGCGTACATCCTTCCCTCTCAGACCTCACTTGTGGGACCACACTGAGTTTTTGTTGTTGTTGACAAGATTTTCAAAGGTTAGTTAATCTCTATCTATTTTCATTAGTAATTTGTTTTCTTAGTAGCTGATGTACTTTTGGGAGAACATGACTCACACAGCCACTGGTCTTTCTTTAGGGAATTAATCACTAAACTGAATTCATACCGTCTACTTCAATAATCATTGAATTTTGCTCCACATAATCAGGGGCGAACCAATATTGATTTAAGGGTTCAGTTAAACTCGCTTCGTAAATATTTTTTACTATTTTTATTTAAAAATTATTTTTCAAAAAAAAATATCTGTATAAATTTAAGGCGGTTGAACCCACTTAAACTACTTATACTTTGGTCGGAAGGTCCAAGCGGGTTCAACCTATGAATGTGGTCGTGTGTTCAAATCTGCAAGTTTGTCCTTCCACTTCTTCTTCTCTATCTTTTATTGTTTACTTAGTCTATTTCCATTATTTTGGAATTTCTATATGAATTTATTAATTTGCTTAGCTCTTCTATTGTTTTTTTTGTTAGGTGTTAGTGCAAATTAAATTAAAATTAATAAATAAATAGACTTAGTATTTTTAATATGATCAAACAAATGTTTGTTATAGTAAAATTTTCTAAAGTTCAACAAAATATTTAATTGTAAAGGTAAATGATTCTCTCTATATATATATATATATATATATATATATATATAAAGAGCTGTGGGCAAAGTTTCATCGATGGTTTTGTTACGAACCACAATAAAAAGCACTAGGTAAACATGTTTGTTTGTCAATTAAGTGTCACTTTTGCCGTAGATTATTTTTGAGAAGGTCAATACACACACACACACACATACACAAACACACACACACACACACACACACACACACACA
>MU688278.1:64074-97493 GCA_026770625.1 Nicotiana glauca | reverse complement strand
ATATATATATATATATATATATATATATATATATATATATATATATATATATATATCGGAACTTTCTTGCATAATAGTCGGGATCCGCCACTGCACATAATGTTTGACCAAAAACTATGGAGTTTTTTGTTAAGCTAATGAAATGAGAGGACTTTAGGCAAATCTTAACCAACAATAATTTACTCTATATCTAAGATAGAAGATGTGAGTAAAGAAGCATAGCACACATAAGATCTGACTAGAACATCGATAAAATCCCATTATATAAAAGAAGATGATGGTTTTCATAACATTGAGCAACCATGAAATATACATAGATAAAGCGAGTCACCGATCTTTAACGAGGTGAGACCCCATACATTTGTTATGGTGAGATTGATAATATGAATTGAGGATATGAGCTTCCTGACTTTTTCCCTCTTTAGAGAGAGTGGAAGAGAAATGTGGATTTTACCCTCTCTCAGAGAGCATGTCTGTGGGCGTGTCTCTGTTTTTCTGCCCCATTTCTTCTTCTTCTCACTTAGTTTATATACTAGGTCTTCTTCTTTACCCAACGGTCATTACCCCTAGTACTCAAGTTGTTTGACTATATTACAGGCTGACCCCTTGAAATACTGTAATATCCAATTCGTTTCTCAAGCGTTTTGAATACATGACCTTGGCCGTAGCCGATATGCATATCATTACAGTGTGGTATGGATACGACAGTCCCAAGTAACTTTTCACCGTCCCTTCTCATGTTTCTGTCTGATCAGATTTTGACCCATACAGTTAGTCCCTCCGCCTGTTGAGGTCGTTTCTTGGCGAGCTCGACGGGCAGACTTTGTTGATCCGAAAACTGGGAGAAATCCAAATTCTTTATGTGAAGGATGAACACCTCATGGCAAGGTAGCGACGTGCCTCTTCGAGAGCTGTGTCAAACCGTCACGTCAGTTCAGAATGTGATTAATACTTCTCATGCGTCATTATGGTGCGCATTTTCTATGCATTACATCGTTTCCTGTGCCCTTTTATTTTCTAACTAGTGGTGTTTAGTTTTCTCGCTCAGGGTTATATCCCTATAATTAGGGGAGACTCTCTCATTTGAATGTTACGCTTCTTAATCGCTCAAAAGTGATTTTTTCAACTCTTCTTCTTCTCCTTCAGTTTCTCATATTTTTGCTTCTGTTAGGATTCGCTGTGACCACTACCCTTTTTCCCTTATCATCCTCGTTTCTTTTGACCAAAGAAAAGATGGCTAGTGCTTCTTCCAACTCTAATAGAGTTCTTGGTGCTCCGGCGCCGGAAAATAGTGTACCCCTACTCGAAGAGGGAGTGGAAATGGCGGAAGATAAGGGTTTTCCGACGGTAGATGAGGTGATTCCCTGCCCAGGAAAGGTGAGGCCCGACTTCAATATCCCTGCTTGAGATAAGTCAGAACCCGTTTATTCTATGATGGATGTTACGGTGCTCACGACGTTCAAAGACAAATAGGGAATCCCTGATCACATTGAAATAGTTTCGATAGATCAGGACATAGTCCATATACACCGTCCGGGCTACTGCGTGTTTTATGTGTATCCCGTTGTCATCGGGTACACGCTTCCCCTACCTTCCTTAGTGGTGGATTTTTGCTGCTTCTATAAGGTGTGTCCGGCTCAACACTCTTCGTATGCGTACAAGCTTTTTCTTATGCTCATCAAGTACGCTGAGCTAGACGATCGAGGGATTTCTGTACAACATAAGCTCCACCTTTTCTCTCCCCATTTTCTTAGGGGTACGATGATTCACATACGTCACCGAGGAGCCAAGAGTTAGGTGGTAAATATGGATGACAAGTAAAATCACCGCTTTTGGGAGAGCTTCTTCTACGTCTGAACAGAGCACATCGTGTTGAACCTGGCGGGGTTTCCTAATACGTGGAATTTTGCTCGTAGGTCTTCCTTTCTTTTTTACTTTATGCATTTTTTTGTTAAGATTGTCGTCGGTAGTCTCCCTTTAATGACCTCATTGAGGGTTTGTTTTTGTTTTTGTAGCTGAGAGAGTACTCCGCTAGTTACTGATATTCGAGAGTGGGTGAGTGTGATTCTCCCTCGTACGATGGGAATTTGCGAATAGGCACATTTCCATTAGAAGTTTGGGTGCAAGCCTCTTGTTGGTGAATCGGCTCATTGTGGTCTACTTTGTTCTTTGCTCCGTAGTTTCTTTGACCTTATCTTTATTTGATCGAATCTCTTCTCATTGGCAGGTCTGAGATGAGTGATAAGGGAAAGGGCTCCTGCGCTTTCTTTCCGCCAGCCAGCTTCCTCTGCCCCGCCCGTTCCAAGGGCAACTGTGGGTGAGAGCACCCCAAGTTTGGTTGCTCGACAGGCCACATCCGTGGCTGGACCTGCTCATTTGGAGGTTTCTCCCTAGTCGGACACTCAGATTTTCACAGCCCGTTCAACGGGCGAACCTTCTCACAATAATGGCGAAGAGGCACCGTCAAAGAGGCAAAGGCTTTTGGGGAGGGGTGCGTCTTTGGTTGAGATGTCATCGAGGGGCAACCCTACTTCGGCGGTATCTGAAGCTGGAGGTGACACCGGCCTGGGTGCAGAGGAGATGCCTATTTTGGTCGTGGAAGGGACCACCGTGGAAGGGGGACGAAGTTCGGGGGCCGCCGTGATTGTTCCGAGTAATCCATCGTCATCTCAGCAGGGTCGCGCCCTCTCTTCTACTAATAAGAGGTTAAAGGGCGTGGTGGTGGATGATTACGAATCTGATTCCGATATCGATTTTGAAGACATGAGGATGTTCAAAGAAGGATTTACCAGGGTCGATGTAAGGGTGGAAGGTCCTTCTCGTATGCTCAAGATTCCATCAAATTTTAACTTGTTAGAGGACACGGTGGAGTTGGTGCCTCAATCCGTCTTCTGTGTTCCATCGCCGAAAGTGAGTCTCTTCGAGAGATTAATGATTCCGCATTGTCATGCGGTGTGGATGGGATGGCCTTGATGGTGAGTTTTTTTTGCTATTTTCTCTGCCTTTTGTGCTATTTTTCTTTCCTGACACATCCCCTTTCTCTTTTTTTAGACTTATGTGTTGGAGATCGAGAGTGCTCATATGGATGAGACTAGGGCCGAAGTCTTTCTGAAAATGGCCTCGAAGTATCATCGGTACTACATAAAGTGCCGTGAGATGCATGAGCAACTTAGGGCGGGTGGTAATACTCAATCTGTCTGGGAGGAGTTGGAGAAAAAAGATGAGGAACTGATGCGGTCTATCCGTAGATGCAGCAAGCTTGATGAGCTACTTAATGCCAAAGAAGAGGAGCTCGAGGTGGGCAAATGGGTTACAGTGGAGTGCGAGGATCTTCAGGCGAAGGTGTTGTCTTTAAGAGATAAGCTTGAGCAAAATGCTACTAGAGTCGATGAATTAAGTACAGATTGGACGGAGAAGGTGGCCGAGCTAGAAAAGAAGGTGATCGGATTGGAGAGAGCCGATGGTGCTCGAGTGTCGGCTTTGGCAAGGGTAGTGGTGCTAGAATACACTATCCGTGTCCTCAAATTTGAGAGGGCGATGGCCACGCTGAGGGAGGTGCGACTCAAGGAGCGGATTGGTGAACTTGATCAGGATGCTTCGAGCCTTGGAGACCGATTTGCGGCTCTCGAGGCCGAGAATGAGTAGTTGTTGATTTAGGTTCCCCCTTAGTAATCTGCCTCTGCTACTGTCCCCCGCCGTCTGTATGAGATATGGGCCCATGCTAAGGCCCAACGAGATATATACAAGGGTTTGTGGGAGGCGGGGAGCATTCCTGAGGCCACTTTTAAAGATGCTCGGGTGAAGGCACGCGAGGCTCGTCTTGCCTGCAGCTATGACCCTGCGATAGCAGAGTCCGGTGAGGGTGCTGAGATTGAAGATGTGCTTCCTTCTGATGACGACGATGTTGGGGAGAACGACGGCGGCGTTGATACCGAGTGAAAAGTTTTTTGGCAGCTTTTGTACTTGGTTTTTTTTATTTTTTTGTTGTTTGTTTTTATCCTTTTCTTGGGGGCTAGCTTTTGGCATTTTGTAAGGCGCAGCTGTTGCACATGTACATCTTCTGAATAAAATAGTCATTTTGCCTTTGGTTACATATCTTTTAACTTTTTTTCTCCCCCTTTTTTTTGAAAAAGATCTTTGGACTTCTTGGTAACAAGTCACTGATATTTAATTGGGAATTCGAATGAGGTCGAATCTAGTTTGCCCGATCCGAGCGAGATCGGATCTCGTTTTGTGAGTTCGAATAAAGTCATTTATCATTTGCAAATTCGAGCGAGGTTGACTTGTGGTTTGCCAATTTTGGTAAAATTAGTTTTGACTTATATATTCGAGCGAGGTTGAATTTAGACTTGCCAACTTGGGCGAAGTTAGTCTTAACTTGTATATTCGAGTGAGGTGGAATTCAGACTTGCCAACTTGGGCGAAGTTAATCCTGACTTGTATATTCGACCGAGGTCGAATTCTGTCCCGTTATGAGTTCAACGAGGTCGAACTTTGATTTTTCAATTCGAGCAAAATCGAATTTAGACTTCCATTTGGCGATGCCGGGGGCCGTTATGGTATAAATTCGGACGAGGTCGAAATTGTAACCCGTTGTGAGTTCGAGCGAAGTCGAACTTTCCCTTTCAATTGGCGATGGTCGATGACCGTAAGGGTGTCAATTCGAGCGAGGTTGGAATAGTAACCCATTGTGGGTTCGAGCAAAGTCGAACTTTCCTTTCACTTGGCGATGACCGACGACCGATGTCCTTAAGGGTGTCAATTTGAGTGAGGCCAGAATTCAAACTTTCCAACTTGGGAAAAGTTAGAATTGACTTGTACATTCGATTGAGGTCAATTTCTAACTCATTATGAGTTCAACGAGGTCGAACTTTGATTTGTCAATTTGAGCGAGATCAAATTTAGACTTCCGTTTGGCGATGGCCGGGGGACGTAGGGTTGTAAATTCAGTTGAGGTTGAAATTGTAACATGTTGTGAGTTCAAGTGAATTCAAACTTTCCCTTCACTTGGCGATGGACGATGGACGATGGACCTAAGGATGTCAATTCGAGCGACGTCGGAATTGTAACCCATTGTGAGTTCGAGCGAAGTCGAACTTTCCTTTCATTTGGCGATGGTCGTAAGGGTGTCAATTCGAGCGAGGTTAAAATTATAACCCGTTGTGAGTTTTAGCGAAGTCGAATTGTCCTTTCACTTGGCGATGGCCGATGGCCGTAAGGGTGTCAATTTTAGTGAGGTTAGAATTGTAACCCGTTGTGAGTTTGCGCGAAGTCAAATTTTCCTTTCACTTAGCGATGGCCAATGGCCTTAAGGGTGCCAATTCGAGCGAGGTATGAATTGTAACTGATGATAGGCTATAATTATGTATTTTAATCGATTATTACACTCTAATTTACTGCACTTTTGTTGAGTTTACGCTTTAATCGCTAGTATTTTGCACTAACGGTGTGTTTTATGCCTTGTAGGGGTGATTTCGAGCTATATAGATGTTATGGAATGAATTAAAGTGATTTGAAGCTTTGAAGTCTGTGTAAAATCCCAAAGAATTAAGCCGTGATCGTATTGGGGGATCAACGGATGATAGAACAACAAAACGAAGAATCGAGTATGCATATTGCGCCATTGTCTAGTAAAATACACATACATTTTTGTTCATAACTCCACTTGGCCTCCACAATATATGGTTGGAAATCTAACTCAAAGGGCTACAACTTTTATGTTTTACGTTTTTCTAAATTCCAAACGGAACAGGGTGAAATACACGGTCGAAACCGCGACCGCGGGACTGAGGCGGGCGGAGGCAGTACACTTGTCAAATACCGCGTCCGTACCGCGGTTGACTGCGGCCGCAGCCGTCCAGACGTGAAAAATTGTCCATTTTCACATAGGAGAAGGTATAATTATTCAGTCCCGACCCTACTTGGTATATATACATGAAAAAGGTATTTTTGAGGGAGGAGACCAATTTTTGACACATATTCGACCTAAGGAGGCAGAGACACAATAAGAGAAAGGCAGGGAATTCTTCAACGAGTTTTTCCTTCCTCTTCATATTTTTCGTTATTGGTTATGACTTTTAGTATTGTAGTTTTACATACTATTATGAATAACAAATTTGTTATCTAGGGTTTTGATATAACCTTTTGTAGGATAAATTCTTGTTATGTTTTTATATAATTGAGCTATTGGATTTCTCTACTTGTTCAGCTACGTGTTTCTTGTTGTTGATTGAATGACCATCGATTGACTTTGCCTATTTATTATGTGTTGCTTGAGAAAGGATACATATTTAGGTGGTTGTTGAACAACGTCACTCCTAACGTATGTGAGAAATCAGTACAACGGGTTTAAAGGTAGGTTTAGAAATAACAAAGCTTTAACGTGGTCATAATGAGCGGTTAGATAAAGCCAATTAGGGTAGTTCAAAAGAATATGTCTAGTAAATTGTTGTAGTTGCTCGAGAGAGAAATACGACATCTAAAGTGCTCACGATCAGTAGAGAATACATTGACAAAATTTTAGGGAACATAGCTAGAAGGATTCCGACAATTGGAAAAATCATAACTCTAGACCTCATTAATTTAGTCTCCAACCCTTTATCTGGTTAGTTGATAATTTTACCGCTTTGTAGTATTTGCTAGTTAATTAGTTAGAAATATAAATCTCAATCTTTATAATTTAGAAAATTATTCAATCTTGTCTTATTAGTGATATTAAACAGCTACAGCTAAGCCTTAGTTTTCTGTGAGATTCGACTCCGAACTTTTAGACCAGATTATATTTGCAGCGACCACTTATCCTTTTTAGGACTAGAGTTGGGCGTGATCAGTAACCATTGTGAGTTCGAGCGAAGTCGAACTTTTCTTTCACTTGGCGATGTGCGGGTTTGGTGGGATGGTGAGATTTGCATGTTGCATTACTTTTATTGTAGAACATTACTCGTTGCTGCATTGTATATGTGTGTGTTGGGATGAGTCTTGATTTGATTAATTTTTCTTTCATTGGAGATACTGTACGTCGGGATGAGTCCCGGTTTGTTTAATTTTGCTTTCATTGGAGAGTACTGTGCTTCGGGATGAGTCCCGGTTTGTTTAGTCCCTTCTTTGGCGGAATGGGCTATGAATTTTGTCACTTGTTCTTCTGGACACCTTGGGACTTGATCAATTTCTAACGAAGCTCGGGTGTGGTTCGTAATAGCTAGTCGCCTGAACTGACATGGGATTGCCATGGCGAGCAGCCGTGCAAGCTTTTTGTGCTTATGTTCTGCCTGTGTTGGAGAGACTATTCCATGGACTCACCGCCCAGTCCCAGGTCATAGAGATTTTCATAATAATGCTGGCTTGTTCTGAGCCGTTTGTTCGTTATTTGTAATATGGTACGGTGCGGAGGGTCTTGCTCGACCATTGCCTGCGAGATGGTATGGTGCGGAACGTTTTCCTGATGTGTTCGACGACGTTTGTTCCTTGTTCACACATCTGTGTGAATTCTTGTGTTCCTATCCCAGTCCAAAAAAGAAAATCGACAAGTTAAGCCCAAACGAAACTGCCTGTTACCTTGACCTAATAGGTCGACAGAGGGAGAAGGCGTGTAGGACGATCCATTATCCTGTACTCGAATGTCTGCTTCAGATTTAATAGCTCGTGCTTGGCTTCGCCATTAATCGCGTCTAGGCTTCTTATGCGCTGAACATACTTTGCCCGTTGGGGTCTTGAGCTCGGGTCCCAGTCCAATCCTGTCCGATGTGCGCAAAAATAAGGGAAATAAGTTATATTCTGTACACAAATTACTCATTGTGCATACGAGTACAAAATAAGGCAGGATAAGCCGGTTATTTCAAAGAGTCACACAGTAGGCTATTGTCCTTAAGAGGTGGAAGTATAGATCGAAATATAAGGCTAGTATAACAAATAGGATTGTTTCGCTTATGGTCACTAAACGTTACCAATCGCATCATTAATGTCATAATAATTGTTTTTATTTCAACTAAAACAATGAACTATGTATTAGTCTCTCAAAAATATTTTCTCCGATTCACTTTAAATGATTTTTTGTTCTTTTTACACATATTAAAGAATTCACCTTTTAGCATTAATTAATAATAATACTGACCATATTAAACTTAATTTGCTCATTAAAAATATAACATACTACTCCTAGGCTCTTTACTCCAAGGGCAACTTTAGAAAAATAAAGTTAATTCTTTGTTGATATTTGAAAAAAATTAAATATTGTGAACCTTAAAAAAAAAAAAAAAAAAAAAAAGAGCAGAAGGGGTACCGTTTACTAGAAAGTCAAACTTCGGACACCAGGAAATAACGTAAACATTTTGACAATGCCCTTCGTCCCCAAAATGCACAATGGAGGTTTCGCACTAGTTTATTTTCTCATATTCGTCGGCAACTTTGCTGAAGCTTAACCAATCGACGGAGTAAAACCAATTGTAGAGCATTTAGTAAAAATTTCCGACGAATGGGGTAGAAGGTATTGTTTGTGAATGAGTAATGCTAGAGAACGTGGTTCGAAGATTCAAGGTTTGGTGCTGAAGGTGAAGGGGGAATGGTTCAAATGGTGGCTGTGTTGGGGTTTGTAGCGACAAGGTCCTTGGTGCTGAAGCTCGCGAAGAAAAGCGTCACTTTTTTGAAGTTAAGCCCACAGTTATTGAAAATTTTAAAAATACTAAACATATCTGAATTTAGTACTATAAGAATCAGTGTACTATTAAATTAACTAAACTCAAATTCAATATAAATAATGATAATCTGACTTCTAAAAGTTTAGATTCAAAGAACCGATTGTTTTTTGTTAGGATATTTTGCGAGTCATTGTTTGAGCCAAAACTAGGTTTGTGACTTTACGAATAATATAGGTAAAGTTTAATGATCATATATGAAATTAAGTTGATTGAACTTTCTTTACTCATCCATAATTTGCCCTGTACTATGCATACGATTCAATTTTTTAGCCCAAATGATAGCACATATCGATAAATATTTATGGCAAATTTACATCTTATAGAGGTCTTAACTGCTCGTTGTCCTTGAAATTTTGGGTTGGATGTTCAAATTCTTTTATAAGATTCGACTGGAATATATTTCTTCCATTTATCAACATTAGTGTAAAATTAAAATGTTGGTTTAACTTTCTGGCAGTTTATTCTTGTTTTCAGATACACTCCCTGTTTGTTTTTGGACCAGAAATGAGACTCTCAGTTGGCTAAGAATCATCGTTTTGTTTTAGCAGAATTTCATTCCATTGAAGATTTAAACTACATTACCGATAAAGGTATGTTCAAGAATTGCCTTTGTCTTGATTCAGAATCTCTCGTTGTTTCTCTCTCCTCCCCCTTCCGGCCTTCCCCACTCTCACTCACTTTCTCTCTCTAGGGTTTCAATTCGGCGCCGTTTTTGATTTATTCAATCCGAGAGTGTAATCTGCTATCACTATCTCATTCGCAATTTTCAGGTAATTCGCTCATTTTATCAACGAGAATTTTTAATGTACTAGAAATTTTTATTAGTATTCTATAAACCGATTTTATTGCTAATGTGTGTTTAAGCTTTATTGATTGTTTAGTTTTGTATATTAAGCTTAAACTAAAGTTCAGTACTTGAACTTTGATCGCTTTATGTGCTTGAACACATTTATTTGCATTTATCCTTATTATTTACTGTGTTTTGGGTACAGTGAAGCTCTTATAGTGGAGCCCCCAGTGATTTTTCTGTTTCGGCTTCGTGCACTTTCTCCCGATCTCGTTTTTTTCTGAGGGCTACACCAGTGGTAGCGGTGACAGCCCTTTTTGTTTTTGGATCGGGGTATTTGCTGTATTTTTCAGGGAAATTCTCGAAGTTGTTGTAGACAAGTTGGGCCACGAGCACTAGCAAAGAAGAGCAACCTGGACGAGCGTCAGCAAAGAGCGGTGGGTAGCGGTGAGTTAGCATACAACTACATCGAGTACAACAATTCAGCACAGGTTTGGTCCTCGGGACTTGGTACCTCCCGTTCTACTGTTTCCCCTTTTGTGTTAGCTAAATTGTTGTTACTTTAGCTCGCAATAGTTCGATCATTCAACTAGTGTACTTGCAGGTACGGGTTTCCTTCTAGTTTGACTAGTTGTCCGCTGAGCACTAGCGAGTATTCTTTAGATTTGTCGTAGGAGTAGTGGCTGCAGTCTGGAATGATAGATTAAGGGCATGTCCGCGGGTGGGGCAGAGTGTGGGGCCGGGTGCTGGGAGCGGGACAGGAGGCAGGGGAGGTATAGGGGGCAAAAGAGCATATAGGTTGAGAATCGGGACATGGAACATAGGTTCGCTGACGAGTAAGTCTATAGAGTTGGCGAAGATCCTTCATAAGAGAAAGATTAATATAGCGTGTGTCCAGGAGACTAGGTGGGTCGGAACGAGGGCGATAAATGCGGATGGGTATAAGTTGTGGTACTCTGGAGTCATGAGGGGTAAGAATGGAGTGGGGATCTTGGTAGATAGCCATCTTAGAGAGTCGGTGGTAGAGGTCAGGCGGGTGAATGATAGACTAATGACTATTAAATTGGTGGTGGGTGAGTGTACTTTAAATGTTGTTAGTGCATACGCGCCGCAAGTAGGCTTGGATGAGGAGATTAAAAGGCGCTTTTGGGAGGGGTTGGACGACATCGTTCGTAGTATCCCGCCTTCCGAGAGGTTATTCATAGGAGGAGATTTTAATGGTCATATTGGCACGTGTGCAGGTGGTTATTCGGAGGTTCATGGCGGCTTTTGTTTTGGGGAGCGAAATGGAGGGGGCACTTTGTTGTTGGACTTTGCCAAGGCATTTGATCTAGTGATTGCGAACTCAAGTTTTCCGAAGCGGGAGGAGCATTTGGTTACTTACCAAAGCTCGGTGGCGAAGACTCAGATTGACTATCTCCTCATCAGAAGAGGCGATAGAAGGTGGTGCGTGGATTGCAAAGTTATCCCAGGTGAGACCCTTGCAACACAACATAGGCTTTTGGTGATGGACTTTGGCATTATGATAAGGAGGAAGAAGAGGTCAATACGAGGCCGCCAGAGGATTAGGTGGGGCGCCTTGACTGAGGATAAAGCTCAGGAGTTGGAAGGAAAGTTATCGGAAATGGGAGCCTGGAGAAGTAGTGGGGAAGCAAACACTATGTGGACGACGACGGCTGATTGTATAAGGAAGGCGGCGAGTGATGTGCTGGGGGTATCTTCTGGCCGCGCAGGTGGCCATAAAGGAGACTGGTGGTGGAATGCAATTGTCCAAGGTAAAGTGGAAGCGAAGAAGGTAGCTTACTTACGGTTAGTAGGGAGCACGGGCGAGGAGGAGAAGAGAGCGAACATGGAGAGATATAAGGTAGCGAGGAAGGAGGCGAAAATGGCAGTAACGGAGGCTAAGACGACAGCTTTTGCTCGTCTGTATGAAGAACTAGGTAACAAAGGCGGGGAGAAGAAGTTATTCCGACTCGCTAAGCTGAGAGAGAGGGCGGCTCGGGATCTGGACCAGGTGAGGTGCATAAAAGATGAGGACGGCAAAGTTTTGATGGAGGATGACCAGATTAAGAGGAGATGGCAGACATACTTTCATAAACTCCTAAATGAAGAAGGGGATCAGGGTATTGTATTAGGTGGATTGAGGAACACCGACATCCCCCATGAATTAAGTTATTGTAGGGACATTGAGGTCGATGAGGTCATCGAGGCAATGCGTAAGATGAGGGGGGGTAGAGCTACCGGGCCGGACGAAATTCCGGTTGAACTTTGGAGGTGTGTGGGTAGAGCAGGATTGGAATGGCTTACTGGGTTGTATAATGTGATATTCAAGACTAATAGGATGCCTGAAGAGTGGAGGTGGAGTACAATGGTTCCGTTGTATAAGAACAAAGGCGATATCCAGAGCTGTAACAACTATAGAGGTATCAAACTACTGAGTCATACCATGAAAGTCTGGGAGAGAGTGGTAGAGATGAGAGTGCGAAGGACGGTGTCTATCTCAGACAACCAGTTCGGGTTTATGCCGGGGCGATCTACCACAGAAGCTATCCATCTTATTAGGAGGATGGCAGAACAGTACAGGGATAAGAAGAAGGATCTCCACATGGTGTTTATTGATCTAGAGAAAGCGTACGACAGGGTTCCTAGGGAGGTCTTATGGAGCTGCTTAGAGGTTAAAGGGGTTCCGGTAGCCTACATTAGGGTGATTAGAGACATGTATGAAGGAGCTAAGACTCGGGTTAGGACAGTAGGAGGCGATTCCGAGCATTTTCCAGTTGTTACGGGGTTGCACCAAGGGTCTGCACTCAGCCCTTTCCTATTTGCCCTGGTGATGGATGCCATAACGCATCATATTCAAGGGGAGGTGCCATGGTGCATGCTATTTGCTGATGATATAGTCCTAATTGACGAAACACGACGCGGCGTAAACGAAAGGCTAGAGGTTTGGAGACATGCCCTTGAGTCTAAAGGTTTCAGGTTGAGCAGGACAAAAACAGAATACCTCGAGTGCAAATTTGGGGCGGGGCCGACGGAAGCGGGAGTGAAAGTGAGGCTTGACTCTCAAATCATCCCTAAGAAGAGTAGTTTCAAGTACCTGGGGTCAATTATTCAGGGGATCGGGGAGATCGACGAGGATGTCTCACACCGGATAGGGGTGGGTTGGATGAAATGGAGGTTAGCGACGGGAGTACTGTGTGACAAGAAAGTTCCACCATTACTAAAAGGTAAGTTCTATAAAGCAGTGGTTAGGCCGGCAATGTTATATGGGACCGAGTGTTGGCCGGTTAAGAATTCACACACTCAGAAGATGAAAGTAGCAGAGATGAGGATGTTGAGGTGGATGTGCGGGCATACAAGGATGGATAAGATTAGGAATGAAGATATTAGAGAGAAGGTGGGTGTGGCCCCCATAGAGGACAAGATGCGGGAAGCAAGACTCAGATGGTTCGGGCACATTCAGAGGAGGAGCACTGATGCACCGGTGAGAAGGTGTGAGCGACTGGCTGTGGTGGGCATGAGAAGAGGTAGAGGGAGACCTAAGAAGTATTGGGGAGAGGTGATAAGGCAGGACTTAGCGCGTCTTAGGATTACTGAGGACATGGCCCTTGATAGGGGATTGTGGAAGTCGAGCATTAAAGTTGTAGGTTAGGGGGAAGTTGTGGATATTTCCACAGCGCACTAGAGTGAGACTAGCTACTTAGGAGGTAATCGTAGAATGTTACTGATCAGCTACCGATACATGGAGTTATTTGTTGGATATTAGTATACCTTTTCATCTATTTCATCTATTTCGTATTTCTTATACTGCTGCTATTGTGTTATTTTGTGTTATGTTGTGTATTTTATGTTATTTTTAGTATGAGTCTATTGATAGTACTAACTTATTGTCTCTCTTGTTGATGTCTTGAGCCGAGGGTCTCCTGGAAACAACCTCTCTGCCCCCGGGTAGGGGTAAGGTCTGCGTACATATTACCCTCCCCAGACCCCACTTATGGGATTATACTGGGTTGTTGGTGTTGGTGTATGTTCAAGAATTGTGCCTTTGTTCTTGTTCTGGAACTTTCTTTCTCATTCATATTTGTCTATTTTTCTTTTGAAGTATCTTTTCCACCTCTCTGGATTGGATAAGAGAAATCGAGAAACAAATAAAGAAAACCTAGAATATTGAAGAGAAAAGTATGGCAATGTTGTACTTATTTATCATTTTTTATTTTTCTTCAAATAAAAATTAGAAAAAAGAAAGAGAAAAGAAGAATATGCACAGAAGGAGTCAAGCTTCTCTTTTTTCACTGCCAAAGCTTATAGCTTGTTTGGCCAAGCTTCTTTTCGGCCAAAAGTGCTTTTTTTTGGCCAAAAGCACTTTTGTCCAAAAATTGAGGTGTTTGGCCAAGCTTTTGGAGGGAAAAAAGTGCTTTTGAGTAGAATCAGAAAAAAAGTAGCTTCTTTCCAAAAACACTTTTTTGAGAAGCACTTTTAAGAAAAATACACTTAGAAGCAGTTTTTTAAAGCATGGCCAAACACTAATTGCTGCTCAGAAGTGCTTTTCAAATTAATTAGCCAAACACAAACTGCTTCTCACCAAAAATACTTTTGAGAAAAGCACTTTTGAAAAAAAGCACTTCTCAAAATAAGCTGATTTTTGCAGCTTGGCCAAAAGGGCTATTAGTCTAGTGTAGGGGTGTTCATGGTTCAGTTTGGATCGGTTTTTCCCTAAAAAGAAACCAAACCAAGTAAATCGGTTTTTCAAATATTAAAACCAAACCAAACCAATTAAGTCGGTTTTTCTCGATTCGGTTTATGTCGGTTTTTCGGTTATTTGTCGGATTTTTCTTAAATATAAGACATACACTACCAACACATATTCCGGCGACCATATTTTCAATGTAACACTATCAAATCAATTGCCCATTGAGAAATCTATTATTTACTAAAATATATTGATGATAATTGAATCAAATAGTGATGAATAATTTCAGGACTCAATTAAAAATATGTTATTTTAATACGAAATGGATTCTTACACTAAACAAAAGAAAAATACCAATCAAACTAGAATGTAAAGGTAAAGAACTATATTAAAAGTGCTAACTATTAACATTGACTATAAATTTTTTGAAACTTTGTATATCAATATACATATATATAGGTGTAATAATAAATTTGAAATAGCTACCCCTATAGTCGGTTTGGTTCGGTTTTTTTCTGATTAAAACCAAAACCAAACCAAATTTGATCGGTTTTTAAAATTCAAAACCAAAACCAAACCAAACCAAAAAGTATCGGTTTTTTTGTCGGTTTGGTTTGGTTTTCGGTTTGGTTCGATTTTTCGGGTTTTTATGGACACCCCTAGACTCTAGTGGTATTGGCGGGAATCTCCCACAAAATAGGTGTGGTTCAATCCCGCTACCCAATTCCCAACCCTCCTGTGCAATGAAAATGATACTTTTTTATTTATTTAAAATAAACCTAACCCTAGCATAACTCAAGCCCATTGTTTCCGTTAGTGGACATTCAATAATACTATCTTCAAGAGTAATGGAAGAACTCGAGAAGTAAAATGATCGAGAGGAGATACGCTCGAGCAACTTTAACAAGAGAAAATGGATTTTCATACGCAGTACAAACCTACAAGCTTTACATTTGAAAGAAACGATGAAGAAATTCAAAGTAAAAGCTAGTTTATGGCGACCCCGACTTTATTTACCAATCGTTGTGAATCCTCATAAAAGAGATGAACTCTCTTGTTTTCACAGCCTAACTATCCTCTAGTGATGCAAGAAATGTTTTTTATAGCTAACCTTACCCGTCTTTTATTTTTTTTTCTGGTTAAATCATCCTCTCTACTTGTTAGAGCATGGATGTAATATATTAATCAACAAATTCAATTTTGACTTAAAATGAAACATGCTCTATTTAAAATAGTTAGAAGGATTTCAGTGTAATCTCTTCAAAAAATTCTAACTATGTTGAGAGGTATGACCTTGGCCTCTCCTATACATAGTACACCTTCAAGGAGCATCAGAAAGATACATTACCTTTCGATACATGTTACTATCTAAAAAGAAAGAGTTTTTGTGAAGCTTCATTCTAAAAGATGAAAATTGCAATCTATCTACGTTTAGTGTTCACCCTTTGCTTCTTTGCTAAGCTGTCAGCAACCCTGTTGCCCTCCCTGCAACAATGTTTTATTCTCCATATGTCAAGCTGATTCAACTGGTTTATGATCTTTATCACTGTATCCCATAAGTTCCATGGAGGATCACTATTATTGAGAATCCAGTCAACCAAATGTTTTGAGTCACATTAGACCTCTAATTTTTTAATCCCTTTGTCCATACACCAATCAGTAGGATTATACTGGGTACTTTGTTGTCATTGCTGATTTACAACTAAATTTCCCATCTGTATTGGCTGTCCAAATTAGATGGTCCAACTGATTAGGAGAGCTAATTGAGCAAGCTTCCCAAGACCGATCCAATTATCCTACCAGAAGTTAGAATTTCCTCCAGTTATGTTTATGCGTTTGATAAGGTAAAGGATAGACAAAAGTTTCACATCCCAAAAACGAGTTCGTATAATCTTTCATATTTTGATCTTTTACTCAAATTCAAATAGTCAGTCCACTCTGACGTTTATTATACTTCTGGGGACACATGACCTGATTATGGTAAATATTGTAGGGGTCAAATTCACAGTAACAAAATATCATTTTCAGGAATTTTCCTTTTTCCTTTTTTTTTTTTTTTTTTTTTTTTTTTTGTCATCACTGATTTTCTCTGTATTTGTTCACAAATAGTCAAAGTTAGCGAAATTGCTGCTTGTGAAATGTGAGAAAACTTCTATAACTCTGTTCATGTTGTCTTTATTTATATGCATGAAACAAATAAACAAAAGAAAAAGAGGAAAGCAAGCATAGTGACCCGAAAGAATCAGTTTTCAGTACGAAGCTTGAAGAGCAAATGGCGTTACAAGTTATAACAACTGTTCTAGAGCCAATTATGGACAACATAGTCAAACCAATTGGACGACAACTTGGTTATCTGATTTCTTATAGGAGCAACATCCAGAATCTGAAAGTTGAAGTGGAACAGTCAAAGGAGGAGTGTTTACCGCGAAAATGGTAACGACAATTAAATTTGTAAAGTGGGACTCTAAAAATACGTGATCTATTCCGGAGCTAGTTGTTAGAGCAGTTGATGCTAGTAGCAACAGACCCTCTGGAACATGTTCTTTTGTATTTTTGGTCTAAGCTGGGTAATGCCACAGACCCTGAGAGAGGCACATATGAATTGGAGTCTTTGGGAGGTTAATAAGATCATTAAGGAAATTTGGCTTATGATCCCTGCAACTATTTTTTGGTGTTTATGGAACGAGAGGAATAGAAGATGCTTTGATGACACCTTAACACCGAACCACTTACTCAAATCCAAATGCCTTCTCAACCTCTTTTGCTGGACAAAGCTGTCACCAATAAATAGTACAAAACATCTTTTGGATTTTATTGGCTCACTTGTCCTAGATTGAGACTTTGATTTGGGGCAAACAATGTTCTACTGTAATTTTTTGTTTATTTATTCCTTTTGCTTCTTGTAACTTTGCATCTTCTTGATGCCTTCTTAATGAAACATATTACTTCATAAAAAAAAAAGAGCAGTTGATGCTAGTAATATGAAACTTAACGATGGAGCGCAAGCTAAAACGAGATAATGATCAAACCGAAGGGCCTGCTGCCCGGATGTAGGTCTGGCCGATGAGGACTTCGGGGTCGACTTCGAGGTCGAGCTCGAGCTATCGGGGATAGTCGAGGATGATATAACAGTTAAAGATATAATCAAACAAGGCTCTTTATAGCCCAAAATTAAATTATGATGAAGAACAGATATAAAGCGATGAATATCGAGGTATCCTCGGGTCAGTGAGAGCCAATAAGTTTAGAAAGAAGAGAGGGAGAGAGAGAGATATTATTGCACTTGTGGAGAAATGGAGCAACATCAGTCCCTTACAAGGTAAGGTGAGTCCCCTTTATATAGGAGGGGAACTCAGTCACAAATACAAGTGTATTTAATTACAAAATATGGAGATGAGATGGCTTGATGCGATGCCTCAGCGTAGGCTCTGGGTAGGCCGGCCCTGTCAAACTCAGCCGCGTGTCTTGGGAGCCTCCCCTTTTTGTCCTGGCCTCGGCCTTTGTCTGGCCTCGAATCGGGCCCTAACAAGCCCCGAGTGAGAGGACTAAGTTGTGGCCTCATATCCTCGAGGTCTTGAGGCATCTCTTCGAGATGGCTTGAGAGTAAGAAATCAGGCCCTTTGATTTTACCGCGTACAGATAGTCTCCGCGTTTCTCGAAACGAAGCAATGGGAAACGACTATGACCATTGACTCTTCGAGCTTCTCACGGCGACATTACACTGACGATTCGAATCGTGGCTCGATCTTTTATGATAGATGACATATCTCGTACACTCATGCTCATTACACTGTCATTTCCGCTCTTCAAGGTAAAAGTACTATCGTCGATTCGGTTTTTCAAGGATGAAGTAATTGCATTCGTCGGCCAATCTTCCAGATCCTCAACCACTGTGTAGTAACCTCCTATAAATGAGGTTGTTTTGGCGTTGTTTTTCCTATCCCCGTGCCTTCGTTGGCTTTTTGCCCATTTCTTCTTATCATCTCCTTCTATCCTTGAACATCATGCTTGGGGCTCATCGCCTCAAGGCCGTTTGGAGGAGCTCTTTTAGATTGTGTTGTGGCCCTTTGCCGGGACTTCCCTTTGTCGAGCATAATCGTGCTGTCCCGCTATTGTTGCGGTCGTCGATATGCTGGCCTTTGCTGTTGCTGTCGACCCGAGGTGATGGTAGACGGGGAGTCGGTCTCCCTCTCATGTAGACAGTCGTTCGGATTACGCACCGCTGCTCAAAAGGGGGCTCGGATTACACACCGCTGCTCACTTCATATCCCGGCTCGACGTGGAACTCTGTTCCGAGCCGGGAGCTTGCACGACTTGATGCTCCAAGAAGTGAATTCAAAGTAGTCATGCAAGCGGGACCGATGGTTGTTCGGTCCGCTATCTCTTATGAATTGGATCGAGCAAGGGTGGACGAGCGTGACACGTGGTCATTTCTTACTGATGGGATGGAGAGTGAGCCTGGCTAGCTGTAGCCTTTCGGAATGGATTGTAGATTGCGCCGTTTTGTCGCTTTGTTTTTGATATACGTAGAACATGTCTGTAGATGAGGAGTGCATCCCCCTCTTTTTTTTTGCGCATGTAATATAAGAGGAGACTTTGAAATCTTATTTCCTCTGCATCTTTTTTCTGTTATTACCTTCGATCAAGCAGGCCGGTTTCGATGTTTGGATCCTTGTAGGTCCGGAACCAATCGGACAGGCCCGGGGCTCCTGGGTGTGATTTTTGACGCGAGCAAGCGTTGCAGCCTCTGTGCTTTGTCCGGTCATTTAGGTCCAGTCTCTGAGTCGCTTTGCAATTCGAGTTTTAATTGACCCTTAAGTTCTTTCCCGCCCGCACGGGCGGGTGATGGTGGCCTTCTATGCCATTGGTCGAAGTGACCTTATAGGCGGGTGGCCCGGAGGCTCACTCGGCTGGCAATCGTGGCGTTTGTGCCGTGCCCTTGGTCATATTGTAGTTTAACTTATTTCGGTCCAGTGTTCGAGTCGTGTTGCGATTCGAGCTTTAATTGACCCTTAAGTTTTTCCCTGCCTGCATGGGCGGATGGCGATGGCCTTCCGTACTTTGGGTTGAAGTGACCTTATAGGTGGGTGGCCCGGAGGATCACTCGGCTGGCGATCGTGGCGTTTGTGTCGTGCCCTTGGGCATATTGTATTTTAACTTATTTCGGGTCCAGTCTCCGAGCCGTGTTGCGATTCGAGCTTTAATTGACCCTTAGGCGCCTTCGATTTTCCGAACGGTGGTAGTGCTTCGTACGCTGTTCTGGTCGTTGAGACCTTTCCATATGTGGCCCGAAGGCTTGCTTAGTTAACTATTTTAGATCCGGTCTCCGAATCGGGTTACGATTCGAGCTCACTTTAATCCTCAAGTTGTCAATTTTTGCTTGCGACAATGGCTCTTATGCTTTTTTGGTCGTAGAAACCTTTTGATATGTTGCCCGTAGGCTTGTTTAGCTTGCGACAATGGCTCTTACGCTGTTTTTGCCAGTGGGCTTTTTTGTAGGCTTTGTTTCCGCTCGTTAAGGTCTTTTGAAAGATTTTTGCCTGACCCGTTGTCGGTTCTGGAAGAACCTCGATTTCAAGTCGTTATCGACGATATTTCGAGCCCCTCGAAAGGTACATAGCTCATAGGCTGAGTAGGTCGAAGCTTTTATGATTTGGAGCCGACATGATCGGAGCTCCTTTTTTGCCTGTTGAGGGAAGCCTGTTTTAACCAGTTCTTTCTGAAGTATATTCGAAGTTGTAGCCTGCGATTTTGTTTAGCGACGGTCAGGCGTTCCCGACTCGCGTTATTTTGGCTGTATCAGCTGGTTTGACCGTAGTCATGTGTGTTTGACCGTAGCCATTTTTGATCCCGAGTGATAGTTTAGGCGTCTACACCGAGGGTATGCCCTTTCGGGATTCTTACAAATGCGACTTATAGCCTAAACTTCGGGATTTTCATGCCTGTTGAGGTCTTACATTTTGTCATGCCTAATGAGGTCTTATCGTTTTTTAGGTGATGTAGAATGGACCTGGTTATGCCGAGTCTGCCCGCTAAGGGTCTTACCGTTTTGAATTTTCCAGCGTATGACGATTATCGTCAGTATCCAAGTCATCAAGTTGTTTAAGCGGGAAGACCGCTTCTTGTGAACTCGGAGCTGCGTTGCAGGGGCTTTATGAGCGCGGAGTTCCGACCCTGAGATCGTGCGAATGCCCAATTGTAGGCATCAAGTCTCCGAGTATTTCGGAATGCACTCGGTGGAGGAGAACCCCCGTCGGGATACACTTGAAATTTCTTTGTCCGGAGAATAAGATGCTGAGAAGATATCTTTTTATTGCTTGGTATAGATGTACATTGTTTTGTCATTATGAGCTCGACCTACGCCTGCGCGACTTCTCGGACCATTTGACCCAGCTTATAATTCCCGATCAGGGTTTAGTCCGCCGTCTCTCGGTCCTCCCGAGGGGGGATGCTCTTAGAGGCAAACCATCGTTTGTTGTTGGGCCATCGGAATAAAGCCTGCGGCATCATCAGATCTTCCTCCGGTATGTTTTGCCAATAATCTTGCTGACAAGGTCCTTTTTTGGGGCAGAAGCTCGACCGAAAGGAGAAAACGCGGCGGTCGCAGGCTTAGGGATCTTCGGGTAGAATTGAGAACCTCCGAATATCCTAGCCAGCTGTCTGTGTTCAGGTTATAAAAAGAAAACGATGGAGCAAAGCAGTTCTTCCTTACCGCGGGATGTATAGGCAATGTTCTGGGATTCAGTGTGTCCCTGTCGGTTTATTCTAGTTCTGCCCTTTGCAAGGAATCTCACTCTTTTGGCGAGATGGGGCCTTCGGTGCCCTTGGGTAGTGCGTCGGTGGTTGTCTGAATAAGACATCTATACTTTGTGCCTCCTTTGATGGTGTAAGGCTCAACGTCCCGGCTCGACCTCAGATGGGCTATATGAAAGGAACGGTCTTTGCGATGATTTGTCATTTGAATTCGCCGAGGATTCGAGACACGGGGGCGATTTGTTCCTTTAATGAGGACCGCCCTGTTGACTTTGGTCCGATATCGTCGTTGTGAGCGACCGAACTACCTGAATTTACGAACACATGTTTTATTTAAGATAAATCAGATGATGGAGAGGGTTACCAATACGCTGGCGCGTCGCTGGAGTGGATTCCGGGTGCCTTTTTCCCTAGATGCAAGAGTATACTTGGAAATATCTCCCTTGATCCATCTTTATCTCGATGGCGGGCATTTTTACTTCCCATGTTATGAGTTCTCGGAGGGTGTTGCTGCTCCTTCATTGTCGTGGTGATACATCGTGGCTTGCTTACTTCATCCTTCCCCGTTGTCCTCTTTCCTCGGGGCCGGATTCGAGCCTGATCGCTCGATGGCACTCGATGGCGATTTTTACTGTGTAACAAGGCTGTCATTCTTCCGAGATGGGGTTCATTTGTGGCCCCGCGGCCGCTCGCATCCTGCGGTTCCCGCATCGGGTTGTGGTTCTTTCGAAGGGGCCTTGATTGAATAGGCCTGAGTCGCTCAGCGTTCCTGGTTTCGCTTATGGTGACTACGATATTTGGCATAGCAATGTTGAGACCGTACTCTGTTGGACGAGGTTCGTCTGCCGGTTGTGCCTCGTTGGATCTAGTTCCGCTGAAGGTTCCTCGAGGATGTCGTCCTCGAACTACTCCCCTACCATTGTGAGGCAGGTCGAATTTTGCATCGTACTCCAATTCGCGGCGCATGGATGGTATCTCCATCTGTTTGGCATTGGTTTCATTACGGAAGGCCTGCTTGGGTGTATCGGGTCTGCAGAGGTCTCCTGACGATCGTTCATGGCCCTGATTAGTGGCTGGTGCTGGGTACGGATGCATGGCCAAGCCTTGGCCGGGTATCTGGCTAAGGGTCGTTTGGAACGACCTGGAGTCGGCGGGTATGCTTTGTTTAAACCTCGGGCGAAGGCCAAGGTTGTTTGTTCATTTGAAACCGGATGCGATCTCATTCGTCCTACCAAGGAATGAGATACGACATCTTGTGGTGTTTCATCCTCTCTTTGTTCGGCCTCCGACTTGTCGGTATTCCCCGTTGCTGCTTCGATGGCATCGGCGTATGTGCCTGCAGTGGGATATCTTGAAAGTCACTGTCTTTCTTCGCACATGCGTAAGCGGTGGTGCGCTCGCCGGGATCCGAGGACATATCGTACCTAGGGAGGTCTAGCGTTCCGGATTTTCGTGAAGCGGGTTTCGGGATTGCTTCCCCGGGGAAGAACTGTTGCGCGAGTCTCTGCGAACCCGACTCGATTCTTTCGGAGAGGCATACAAGCATTTTTTCTATGGCAGGGTCTGCCATTGATCCGTCGTCGCTTGATCTTTCGGGTATTTGTTCGACGGGGGGAGCTGTCTCCGGTGCTGGTGCGCTGGGATTTCTCGGATGACTTTGCAACTGAACAATGGTAATTGTTGTGCCCGCAACTTTTCAAAAATAACATGAAGACTAACTTCCTGTTTTTCCCGGTTCGGGGTTTGTTGAGCTTCTTATTGGTCGCTGTGCCGCACACTTTTGTCGGTGTGAGAAGTTTCGTTGACTTGCTGTGCGTCCTGCGAGTCCTCGTCTGCTAGAATCGGTTCGGTGCATTACCATAATTCTGTATTGGTGCTCCGGTGGCCGGGACAACTATACCATTTTCCCCGCGATCTTCAAGGCGATCGTTCTCGACTCTGTTTGCTGAGTCAGACAATTTGACTTGAAATCAAAGGATCTTGGACAAGAAAAAGTGTGAAAGATAATATGCGTTTGTGTAATGAAACTTAGCAAGAAAATAATCACTATTATTTTTAGCTCCACGGTGAGCGCCAAACTGTTTACCGTGAAAATGGTAACGACAATTAAATTTGTAAAGTGGGCCTCTCAAAATACGTGATCTATTCCCGTGCTAGTTTTTATAGCAGTTGATGCTAGTAATATGAAACTTAACGATCGAGCGCAAGCTAAAACGTGATCGAACCGAAGGGCCTGCTGCCCGGATGTAGGCCTGGCCGATGGGGACTTCGGGGTCGACTTCGAGGTCGAGCTCGAGCTATCGGGGATAGTCGAGGATGGTATAACAGTTAAAGATATAATCAAACAAGGCTCTTTATAGCCCAAAACTAAGTTATATGATAAAGAACATATATAAAGCGATGAATATCGAGGTATCCTCGGGTCAGTGAGAGCCGATAAGTTTAGAAAGAAGAGAGGGAGAGAGAGATATTATTGCACTTGTGGAGAAATGGAGCAACATCAATCCCTTACAAGGTAGGGTGAGTCCCCTTTGTATAGGAGGAGAACTTAGTCACAAATACAAGTATATTTAATTACAAAATACGGAGATGGGATGGCTTGATGCTATGCCTCAGCGTAGGCTCTGGGTAGGCTGGCCCTGTCAGACTCAGCTGCGTGTCTTGGGAGCCTCCCTTTTTGTCCTGGCCTCGGCCTCCGTCTGGCCTCGAATCGGACCCTGACAAGCCCCAAGGGAGAGGACTAAGTTGTGGCTTCATATCCTCGGGTTCTGGAGGCATCTCCCCGAGATGGCTTGATAGCGAGAAATCGGGCCCTCTGATTTTACCGCGTATAAGGAGGTTGAGAGTAATTTGGAAATTGTTGAATATGGTGTTAAGCACTGGCTAAAAAACACAACTGATATCCAAAAAGTGACCACCACTATTTTTCCAAGTGAAGCTGATATTGGAAAAGGATGCGTAAGGCAAGGTTTGATTTCGCGTTATGTGTTGAGTAGGAAAGCTAAGAAGATGACTAATACTGTCATTCATCAACGAAATGGCGGGAGAAATTATGAGAAATTTACCCATTTTGCTCCTCCACTTGAGTCGTGGATTAGGAGCAAGATAGACTCTGATGATGGTATGTCAAGACAATTAGTCTTGGCTAATATCATAGAATCTCTAAATGATGAGGAGATCGATATGATTGCGATATGTGGTCCGGGTGGTGTTGGCAAGTCGAGAATGGTCGAAAAAGTTATTGCAAAGGTCGAAGGAAAAAAATTGTTTAATAAGATTGTGTCCGCGACAGTTACCCAGCAATTCAACATGGAAAAGCTTCAATCCTTAATTGCAGAAGCATTGGGCCTAAAGCTCGATGAAAGGAGTGAGATGATGAGGGCTAACAAACTGAAAGCAAGATTAAAGATGAAGAATAAAATTCTCCTAGTTTAGATGATGTTTGGCAAAAGCTGGATCTGGAAAAAATAGGAATTCCCTTGGGAAAAGAGCACGAAGGTTGTAAGGTCATAGTAACATCGAGAAGCCACGAAGTATGCTCTTCTTTGCTTTTGAAGGGGATAAAGATTTTCACAATAAAGTCATTGTCCAAAAAGAATCATGGGATCTCTTTAGAAGAAATGTTGGTGATAGAATCAACGATCCTGTCTTGAATAAAATTGCACAAGAAATTGCAAAGGAATGTGGGGGATTACCCCTTGCAATATTAACTGTTGCAAGTACATTGAAGGACAAAAGTCAGGAAATTTGGATAGGTGGATTTGCGCAACTAAGATCAGTCCTGCCAAACAACATCACAGGATTGGGAGATGTATTTAAATCTTTGAAGCTTTCGTACGATCATATAGAGAGTGATGAAGCGAGGAAGTTATATTTACATTGTTGTTTATTCCCAGAAGACTACTCTATACTTCTGGAAATTCTTGCCATACGTGGAATGAGTTTGGGCATGTTCATAGACGTTAATAGTCTTCAAGAAGCTAAGATAAGGGTGAACTTCTTAGTTGATAAGCTCACAAACTATTTCCTGGTACAAAACGGCAAGGACAATAGCTCGGTCATAATGCATGATGCTTTTCGAGATTTAGCCATATATATTACATCTAGAGAACAATATCTTTTTGGGATAAACCATGATTTTAAGCTAAAAGAGTGGCCGAGGGATATTCACCATGAAGAGGTGACCTGCATTTCAGTACGCTTAACTACAACTGTAAAGCATCCAAAAACATTAAATTGCCCAAGATTATTGGAGCTCTTAGAATTAGAAACATGGAAAACGTCTGTCTCTCTGCTTGATGATATTTTTCAAGGGTCGAGAGCGCTTAAGACAATCGAAATATCTCGCATGAAATTTTCGCTGTTGCCTTCATCAATTGGATTGCTGAAGAATTTGCGCATGCTAAGATTGATTGATTGCGAGATGGAGAATATATCAATGATAGGTGAGCTAGTTAACCTTGAGATTCTGAGCTTGAGATATTCAAGATTTACTTTTTTTCCAGCTGAATTAAGAAGGCTAGAGAAGGTCAAGTTGTTGGATTTAAACTGTTCTAAATTCATTACAAGTATTGCACCAGGCACTCTATCAAATTTTGTCGAGTTAGAAGAACCTGACATGATGGGTTGTCATAGAGTTAGATGGGAAGTGGGAAACAAAGTGAATGATATGAGAAATGTTTCACTTGTTGAATTGAAGGCGATGCAGAATTTGACCTCGCTAAGAGTTGATATTATCTCTGACAAGGCTATCCCAAAAGATACAAGTCTTCGGGGCAACCTGAAATAATATTTCATACGCATAACGCCGGATAATCGTCTTATGTCCTCTATTCCTCCTAATCAGTACTCTAAGACGATACAATGTGTATTAAATGCAAAACATGTAGTGGATTGGATTCAAAAAATTGTAGTGGGTGTTGAACACTTGGTGTTGGAAGAAAGTCTGGCAAAGCATATAATTGATTTGTTGGCTAGAGAAAGTTTCCAGCATGTGAAGAGGTTAGAAATCAACAGCTGTCATGAAGTTATATATATTGCAAATACATCGGATTTGATCAATCTCCGGAAAACTCCAGGCCGATATGATTGTTTGCTAACCTTGAATACATTAAAATTCTTAGTTGTACGAATATTGTTTATTTCCTCTCGATGCCATCAGTGTCGGAAGCTTTGTCACTTCTTACAAGTCTAGAAATGTGGGGCTGTAAGATGTTGGAACAAGTGTTCCTCCTAGAGGAAGAAAATCTGGGTGGTGGACGTGGAATCCAGATTGATAAGGTCAAGTTCCCCAGATTGGAGAAAATAGAGCTTTACAATTTAGAAGCACTAAATGGTTTCTGCAATGGTATTCACAGCATCCAGCTCCCTAGCTTACATACCCTGACTATCAGCAAATTACCTAACATCAGAGGATTCTTTCCCAATGATGACAGCCTTTCAACAGAACCCAACCATAGTGCGAACACGCAATCCCTTTTCAGGAAAGAGGTGCACAACTTATGCCCAGTTTCTTATCAACTGTATTATTTTTACTTTAATTTCCTTTTATTCCCAAATCATCGGCTCTTTTTCGTCTATAACTTGTATTTTTTGGTAGAAGTAAGTGCTGCTTGTTGCCTCTTAGTTAGTTGATAAAATATTGTAAGGATTAAAGCAGATACTTAATTAACTATTTCCAATCATTTGCGCGTCTAGTATAGACACAAAGGGGAAAAAAAAAGAATGTCTTACAAATCTAGAGATCATATTTTAGTAGTAGTACAAGTACTGAAATCAGATTATTTATCCATATATACCTTATCAATGTCATAATAGCACGAATCTGTCTCCATCTACAAAGTGGAATTCTTTGGGGGTAAGAAACTTGAGCTTTTAACTTCATAACATCAGAAGTCATGTTATTTGGTAGGACACATTGAGAAGTTTAAGGCATCTGGAACTCTACGATTTGGATGATGCAATGCTGTTTCACGACCAATTACTTTCCCGCTGCTGCTTCAGAAAACTTGACTCTTTAAGTATGTCGAAATGCAAGAATGTGGCTCCTTGTTTGTTTATGGATGTTGTGAATGATGATGCTCCGGGTGCAAAGGATGAAGAAGAACAAGGAGAAAAGGTTTCTGAAACCTCCCTATTTCCTCGTTTGACAAGTCTAATTCTCTCAGACCTGCCAGATTTAATGTCTGTTGTTTCACAAATATGCAATAGGTTCCGTTTGGTTATAACTTGAAAGCAGTATATGTAGGCTTCCGTTTAGAGCTTTTATTTATACTATTCCTAGGTATTAAATCTTTATTTATTTTTTCCTATACGAGTTGGCTAGGGGTGGCAAAATAGTTAAAAGAAAACAGTTAACCGCCCATATTATTTACTAAAAAAATGGGTTGGATAATGAACTTTTTAAAAACGGGTCAAATATGGATAAGAACCATATTATCCATTTAGAAAATGGATAACTAATGGATAATTAATGAGTTTAACTTTTACATTTGTAAAGCCTCAAATTGGGGGTTCCTCACGTTTGGGAGACTAGGAATTCTCCCAAAAGTGATCATATTCATGAATCCACGGATAATATGGTTACCCATATTATCCGCTGGTTAACCGCTCTTTATCCGTATTAAATATGGGTCAGCTCGGATAATTCATCCGTTTTTTCATTACCCGTTTTCGACCCGACCCCCTGTTTGCCACCCCTAAAATTGGCAATTGAAAGTAATGACCTATGTATAAATAAATAGGCATTTTACTTTGAAAGAGCACTGTATAGCTAATAAATAAATAGGCATTTTACTTTGAAAGAGCACTGTATAGCTAATAAATAACCTTTACTTTTGTATGTTGCGCAAAGATATAACATTCTAGCTTTAGCATGCAGATTCTATGAAACTTCAGTTTACTCCAGATGAAAAGATTTAAGACTTTCTGTTGGTCAAATTTCTAAAGCATAAGCCTTTTTTTTCACATGTTTCAGAAGTTTCAATAAATTACTATTTAATTGAGAAGTAAATGTAATAGTATGAGATAGAGAATGATCATTGAAAATCCATTAGTGGTTTTAGAATAGGTAGTCCAACCAATAGAGGTGCATCCCATCGGAGACTGTCTTTCCTCAAGGGCAAGAACTTTGCTAGATCCACACATCATCAAATGTTGGCTCTTATTTATTTATTTATTTATTTTGCTGTATTTTGTTGAAATTGCTCTGAAACTGCAGCATTTGATAAATCATTGCTTAGCCTTGAATGTCATTTTCAATTAGTTGTATATATACCTTATCATTTGGTATGTGAGGAGTGCAGAACTTATTAAAAGTTTATTCCAGACAACTTCCCCTCTGCGTTGAAATATTGCATATTTTCAAACTCCCTGTACTATTATATCTTGTTGCACGATTTAATTTCTTCAATGTTTACTGGAATCTTAACCCGATCACAATATGGCTTTTGAAATTGATTTAATAGGTTTCATTTGGAGGGTTGGAGAGTATGGTACTCCTGAATTTGGAGAGTAAGTTATGGTACCACCAACTTTCAAACACACAATACTTCAGTGAACTACAAAATTTATTTATTCAAGGCTGCCACGAGATCAAATACGTGTTTTCTTCTTTTTCAATCGGGGCCTTGGTGAATTTGAAGAAGCTAAAGATACGTTGTTGCTTCAGAATTGAAGCCGTAATTGTAGAAGATGAAGGAGGAGAAGGGATGAGCACGAAACATCTCTTTCCTAAATTGGAAGTTTTAGAACTACAAGAGTTACCAAAGTTGGGAAGCTTTAGCCAAAGAAAACATGATCTATAATTGCTCTCACTGAAAACTGTG
Organism: Nicotiana glauca; assembly: GCA_026770625.1. NCBI lineage: Eukaryota > Viridiplantae > Streptophyta > Magnoliopsida > Solanales > Solanaceae > Nicotiana > Nicotiana glauca. The sequence continues at coordinate 68,744 of MU688278.1, read as the reverse complement.
AAGATCAACTATTGTAGTGAAATGCAGACTTTAGCTCAAGGATACATAAGCACACCAAGATTAGATGAACTTCAAATAGATGATAAATCCTTTCCCGTGAATGACATAAATAGCTCCATATGCCAAGGATTTGAGGAACAGGTTCGTTTTACAATTCCTTACATTGGTATATTACCATCAAATATAATGATGTTTTCCTTTGTCTTTTCGGTACATGCATGCCTCTATTTATGTGGCAAAATTTTCCCTTTCAAACAGAAATTCCCCCCCCCCCCCCCTTTTTTTTTAAATTTAAAATTTTCTTTATAATTGTCACTATTTTAAAAATTGGGTGAAAATCATTTTGATCCCCCAAATATGCCTTAAAAATCAAACTCCTCCTCCAACATTAACCAATAGATATTCTGCTCCTCCTTATAAGATTTAGATGAGAAAGAGCTCAAAGGATTATCTTATTAAATCTGGCAACAGGCTTTTAAAGACATGAACTACAACCAACTAAAGCTAAACTGTAGGCAACTATCTGCTAAAGAAGCTCCCACATAATAGGAATTAATAACTACTCCTAGATATGCTCCAAAACATCAAGAGACTTATTCAAGCTATAAAAAACTAGGTAATGAGTTAGTGAAAATATACAGAACATATGAGTTAGTGAAAATATACAGAACATAATATAGGTAATACAACCCCTCAAGTTAGGCATGGTGCAACAATGCCTAACTTGGAACAACACCTAGTAAATGCTGATTTAGGTAGTGGCTTGGTGAAGGTATCAACAAGTTGATCACAAGCATGAATATGAGTAACATGAACTTGCTGAGCTTGAACCTGGTCACGGACATATGCACAATCTACAACAACATGTTTCATACGGGTATGAAACACTGGGTTGTGAGGTAAATACGTAACTCAACATTGTCACAATAGATTGTTGGCGTCTTTGAAATGGTGACATGTAACTCATGCAGTAAGTTTCGCACCCAAGTGAGCTACGAAAGTGCATTGGCCACTGATTTGTACTCTGCCTCGGTGGATGAGCGAGCCATAGCATGTTGCTTTCTTGATGACCAACTAAGTAGATTTGGTCCAAAGAAAAGGATGTAACCTGATGTAGAGATTCTGCATTCAGATCGCCTGAACTAGAGTCAGAGCTGCGAAGGATGTGAAGTCCTGAACTCGTTGTTTCTTTGAGATACTGTAGTACTCTTTTAACCTTTTTCCAATGATCACCAGTCGACGCATGCATAAATTGTGACATTTTATTGACTACATAAGAGATGTCAGGCCGAGTGATGGACAAATACTACAACTTTCCAAGGGTGCACCGGTAACGCGTGGCATCAGTAGGTGGAGAACCATCACCTAGTCGAAGTGATACAAAGGAACACTTGGGAGTAGAAATACCTTTGCAATTGTCCATATCTAGTTTGGAAAGAATGTCTAGAATGTATTTTGATTGAGAAAGAATGAGACCATCTGATGCTTTCTTAACTTCAACATTCAAGAAGTAGTTTAAATAACCAGGATCCTTCAATGAAATAGTGTTTTTGAGAGCGCGAAGCGTAAAAAAGTGACAAGGGCTCGCCTCGCTTCAAAAGCGAAGCGCACACTTTATTAAAGTGAAGCGCAATTCTTAAAAAACATAATGTAAAATTATAAATAATCAAAAACTTCAATTTAAAAACTTATAAGTAGGTACTAGGTACCACCAAATCATCCACAAATCACAGGACAAGCAAAATCAAAGCTACTAAATTACTAGAATCAATATCTTATTCTTCTACTCTTCTTCTTCTTCTTCATCATCTTCAAGATTGTCAAAATCTTGAATTCCTTTATTATCTTCATATTGCTCGTGATCTTCTTCTTCCCCCTCCTCTTCATGATCACTTTCATCTTCATCAATTAGGGATAGGGATCGACTTGTAGTGGCCACACTTTTTCCCTTCCTAATCGAGCTTGAACTTGGAGTATATCTCCTTAAACCATAAGGATTCTCCCCAACTCCACTACCAACCGCAACATCACCCCAAGTGAAATAAGAGTCGCCTTCAAATACTTCTTCATCTTCACAAATTTCGGGGACTCCGATTAGCCACTCATTAGCCTCATCAATATTGTCCAAAAGAATTGGATCAATTATATTGCGGTGTTTGTAGCGACGCCTCAATGCTCTATTGTATTTTATAAACACTAGATTATGGAGGCGCTTCAAGGTTAGTCGATTCCTTTTCTTTGTATGAATCTGCAAACAAGATGTGTCAACTAATTATTAGGAGTTTGGATAATTGAGATATAATTTACTTTATTTCAAAACACGAAATAATTCTTTTTATTTCTCATGTGTTCAAAAACACTCCAGTTTCTTTCACATTCGGATGAGTTACAAGTTAAACTTGGAACTTTGATCGCGAAAGTCTGTAACTCCAGAGTCTCTACACCATATTGGTCCCACCACTCAACTATAGAAGTCAAAAAAATGTTCAAGAGTTAATAAGTATAAAAATACATTGAAGTTAGAGCTATAAAATATAGAAACACTTGGTCACCTGGCGACTTCGTCTTTCTTTGTTTAATAGCAAGTCGGAGCTTAAAAAGTCCTTCAGCTGCCTTGTAAGTAGCAAGCTGATCTACTATCTTTTCTTGCAAGTCTTCATCTGAGGTCAACTTGATAACAACCTGATGGAATCCTGTCCACACTTCTTTAGCCAATGAATTATTCTCATGCTGATCATAAAAGAGTGACGGGTTCAGAATAAGTCCAGCTGCATGCAAAGGTCTATGAAGTGGCGCATTCCATCTTGCATCAATAATCTGAAAGACTTTTGCTCAGTGAATGATGCTTGAATAGCCTCCTTGGCCCTATCCATAGCTTCATAGAGGTAGCCCATTGGTAGTTTTTGCTCCCCATCTACCAAACAGAGTACTTTAACCAAAGGGCCACCAATTTTAAGAGCATGAAAGATATTATTCCAAAAAGAATAATGCGTGCAACCTCTTTCCCCCCACTTTCCTTTGTAAATTTACTCTTGCTCCATTCCTCTGAAGTAACCAACTTTCTCAAATCGCCTTTTTGCTCGTGGATACTATGCAAAGTCAAGAAAGCAGTGGTGAACCTTGTCTTGCCCGGTTTCACCAAATGTTTTTGCATGGTGAATCTTCTCATCCTATTTAATAACAAGGGCCGCTGAGAAATATAAGAATGTACCCTAACGCCTTGGCCAAAAATTGTGGAGAAGAGTTTTTCCTTGAAAATGTCCCCGAACATCAAGTTGATACAATGAGCCGCACATGGAGTCCAATAGACATTCTTGTACGCTCCTTCAATCATGCCACCCGCTTTCACATTTTTACTTGCATTATCAGTGATCACTTGAACAACTTTGCTTGGGCCAATCTTTTCGACGGTGCTCTGAAACAAGGTGAACATTTTGATGTGGTCAGTGGATGAGTCTCTAGCTTCAATGGACTCAAGAAACAAACTTCCCCTAGGAGAATTCACCAACACATTAATAATCATTTTCCCAGTTATTGCCGTCCACTTATCCATCATAATAGAGCAGCCATACTTGTTTCACACAACTTTATGCTCCTCAACAATTTTATTAGTCTCCTCCACTTCCTTATTTAGATAAGGACCTCTTATTTCATGATTAGTGGGAGGCTTTTTTCTAGGTCCGTATTGACCAACGGCCTCAATAAAGTCTCCAAAAGTGTCATAGTTGACACAATTGAAGGGGAGCCCAGCATCATAGACACATCGTACAAAAGCTCTAACTACACGATCCCTCAAAATGTCTTTAGCAATTTTTTATACATCTTTTCCACCGCTCTTTGCTTCCGGCTTCTTTGAGAAATAGCAATCTATAGGACCTTTAGTCGATGATCCATGGCTTGAAGAGATTGCATCTCTTCCCCGTTTTGTTGGAAGTGACAATCCTTCAATATCATCATCATCATCATCATCAAGCTTGGTCACCATTGGTTGATGACTCATTTGATTTTTTTGCTCCTTTCTTCTTCTCAACAAAATTCTTTATTTGTTCCCTCACCTCCGGTGGGCATTTCGGACAACTTGTGACATTTCTATCACCACCAATAAGATGGTATTTAAAATGATAAATTCCACCCGCTGTCGTCTTGTTACAAAACTAGCATACAACATTTGTATTCTTCTCATTAACTCTATCTCCATATCGCCAAGCCGGGTCTTTCTCTTTAGAACTTTGAGACATTTTGAAATTCCTATTAAGATATAAGAAAATACATAATCAAATAAACTGAAAATATATATAATATATATAAATAATAATGAATTTTCTAAAATAAAATACATATAAAATTAATCAAATAAACTGAAAATATAACATATGTATAATTAATTTTATATGCTGAAATATAATAATAACAACAACAACAAAAACTACCCAGTGTATTCCCACAAAGTGGGGTCTGGGAGGGTAATACGTACACAGGCCTTACCCCTACCCAAAATGGCAGAGAGGCTGCTTCCAATCGACCCTCGGCTCAGGAGAAAGGGAAGAGAAAGAGGAGGAGAAAGAAAAGGAAAAACAAAATAGCATTAGTGACTCCAGCAGAAATCGCATAAACAGTTAGCTACCCATAAAACCATAAATTGAAAGGCATGCAATAACATCCAACAGTAA
>MU688278.1:24616-61901 GCA_026770625.1 Nicotiana glauca | reverse complement strand
ATCGGACTTTCTAAATCCATATGGTATGATATGGCTTTCAAGCTTCCTAGCCTGGGTTTGTGTGAAGCATGAGAACATGAGCAAGCTCAGTCTTTCGCTACTCGTGTGACCCCGCCTCATGGCTTTCAGAAGGGCCTAAAGTGCATGATGATTCGATTTCCGAAATATATAAATATAAAGAAAAAGGCCTCCTATTGCTGTTTCTTTCTCTATCCTATTGACTATTGACATAGCAAAGTCTGGTTCTATTGAGCGTGATACCCGCCCTCTACAAATTTCAGGAAGTCAACGCCTTGGTCAGGACCCTCGGCCTAGACGATGACCCCTTCTCAGAATAAAGGATACTCCCAAAAATCTTTTCTTTCTAAAACTCCTTTTTGTGACTTTTCAAGTCTAAATCTTTTATACATACTCATACCGGTATCCTTAAATGTAAGGCATGACATAAGAATAAAATAAGCATTCAAAAGTATTTATAAAGGTTCTTGATCCTTCATGAATTTTCAACATGAGAATATATGAATAACATAAAAATCTGAAATTTATGCATATATATCCAAATAATCATCTAAACTTTAGCTAGAAAATAATTCTAAGCTAATAGGTACTTAGTACTCCAGTTAAGTACAAATGATAACACAAAAATCTGAAATTTAGGAATGACATAAACATATAAAAGTATTTCTAAAGATTCTTTCTTCTTCATAAATTTTCAACATAAAAATAGCATGCAAGGATAACACAAAAATCTGAAAATATAAGCACATATATCATAATAACTCATCTAAACTTTTGCTAGAACAATTCTAGGTTAATGGGTACTCACTCGCTCTAATTAAATAAATATAAACTTGTATGTTTGCTTTTGTGAGTTAAACCACTTTAGTAAAGGGTTATATCAACTCACCTCAAAATTCCTTGAGCCAATACTTAGACTCCAGTCCAATTTATACCCGTCAAACAATTGATTCTACAATAACCAGTGTATTTTAATTAATTTTAAAGTACTACACATAAATACGAAATTTATTGTTGCTATAGAGAAAGAAGTGAATTAACGATTCAATTCTTACCTACTACTGTAGGGTAATTGACAATAGGGAATTTATATACCTGAGTTCAAGAATTTATGATTTGTAAGGAATCCTAGAATTTTATTTCCGTTGACTGCGTGACTTGTTTGTTCGCTGCTTCTATTTCTTATCCCCGTGAGTGCGTGCGTTTCTCTATCAATTCTGTTTCTTAAGCTTTTGTGTTTTTATTTTTTTTATTTTTTTTATTTTGGTTTGTTTTGACTTTAATCAAGGCTTTATGCCTTTGATTTGGTCGTGAGGAGAGGAGTGCAACATGGGATTAAGCCCAAATTCTTAAAAACTTAATTTGCTTCCTTTATTTTTTTATTTTTTTGATACTCACTTCTAATGATTAATAATATTAAAAATTATTAATATTTTCCCTACTTGTATGTCCAATTACTTATAAATAGAAAAGTAATTCAAAATCAATCACAAGGATTTAAATCTGTAATGGATGTATAATTTAATATTATAAAAATTAAATTCTATATTTAGCGTGTCTTGTAACTTTTAAAAATTTGAGGAGTATTACAGGTTTTAGCCACGGGTAACAGAGACAACTAAAAATTCGTAGGGTGGTATAGTCAGGATATCGACCAAATAATATTTGGTAGGGTGACTCATTATTTAGGATGGAAGTGGGAAGTCGATTAATAAGATAGACAACATAATGCCAGGCAAAAGACCAAAGTTCATATGGTAAGGATGCTTCATGAAGAAGGGTTTTAGCAGTTTAAAGAATATGGCATGTCGACGTTCATTTATGGCAACACGTTGTGGTGTGTAGGGAGGTGAAATTAAAGTGTTCAATGCCATGTTTCTGAAGATAGGGCTGAAGACCGATGAAGAGTCATGTGCGCATATGGCAGCAGAGATTTCACGGTACTCGGGGCCAAGGCCACTTAAAATTTTGACAATTAGAAAATAGTTCATCGTCATTGACATGTGAACCAGCAACTTTGAGAGCATCAGAGAGAATGAACCTTCTGTAAGTACTCTGTTATGGTTTTAGAAGCCTTCTTGGTATTTTGCAGTTGATCCCGCAAGCTAAAGATGCGAGTATGACTTTTGTTGGCGTTAGCCGTGTGAAGGAGTTGCCACGCTTTGTTAGCAGATGGTGATGTGGAAACAGTTGGGGGCAATGGTGGGATCGACTGATGCCGTCATTGCTTGTTGAATCAATTGATCATAAGAAAACTAGATCTGATGATTTGGATTTGCGAGAGTAAGATCATATTGGGTAATAGTATGCGATGGAGCAGTTGTGGTTCCATCAAGATGTCCCATGAGTTGATGCCCATTTAGTAGCATCACAATTTGTGCTTTCCCTGTTGGAAAATTGAGGTTACCTTGTAGTTTAATAGGTAACTGAGCAACAAGATTAAATTGTACCACATTAGTGGTGGCAGAGGTTGCTGGACTGCTGGCAGCAACAACATCACTAGAGTTAGTAACTGGAGCCATAGATGAGAAAGCTTAAACGAAATGAAATGGATCTAACTCGGTGGAGCTTATTGAAGCTCTGATACCATATAAGATTTAGATGAGAAAGAGCTCAAAGGATTATCTTAACGAATCTGGCAGTAGGCTTTTAAATACATGAACTACAACCAACTAAAGCTAAAGTGTAGACAACTATCTGCTAAAGAAGCTCCCACATAATAGGAACTAATAACTACTCCTAGATATGTTCCAAAACATAGGATTCTTATTCAAACTATAACAAACTAGTAATGAGTTAGTGAAAATATAGAAAACATAATATAGTTAATATTTGATTGATATTAATAAGATCCATTATTATAATATTTTAATTGTGCCCATATCTTTCATTATTCAATTTCAATAAATTATATATGATTGATTATCGTTGTTCATTTTTTAAAATTTTAAATAAGAATTATTTTCACTATAGGTAAAGTCATAATCATAGATTAAGAAAAGTATCGTAATATTAAAAAAGAAAAAAAATATATAGATCAAGGCCGATAAGATTGAGGATAAAATGGGCATTTTAAAAATATATTTAATTTTCGAGGAGCAGAATGCCTATTGTTTAATGTTAGAGGAGGAGTTTAATTTTAAGGTGAAGTTGGGGGATCAAAATGATTTTTTCACCCTTTTAAAATTCTAACTATTAAAAGAATGCAGTGAACTTCAGTACTGTAGAAAAAGGTTTAGAGATATTAGTAATGAATTGTATTGCTTCAATTTCATAAGCATCCCTTTTCTCCATGACAAATACCCCTTGTGGATTAACCTAACTTGCACTTTTTGTTTCATAATTCGTATATTTATTTGAGTTTTATTATTACCGATTACATGAAATAAATTAATCCAGTTATCGTGACAGTTTCTATTTCATTTATATTTGTCTTATCTTGGGTCTTCTTTCGCGCAACTTCTCTTCAGTGTGCAAAGAAAATGAAAGAAGTAGCAGAACAAATAGCAAAGGAAGAAGAGGAGTTGCAAGAATTTGTAAGAATTCACAGCTAACTCTCTTTGTTTCACAATGCTTATTATATTTACTTGAGTATTATTAGTTAATATTAATCAGGAAATCTTGTTTGTTTCTATTTCATTTATTCATCTTATTATTGTTGTTATTAACTACACTCTTCTTTAGGATGAGGAACGTACAACTGAAGGAGAGGAGGACGAGGAAGACTGATCATGGTAAGGTCAAGAATCCAAAAGTGCAGAGGAGGAATACCTACAAGTATATATTTCATGTAAGCTTCACCTTTTTCTTTTGAAAATTATAAGTTCAATAGATTGCTAATCTTTAGCTGCTGCTCCTCATAAAGACCTCTGCTACTGGGTTGAAAAAACCTTAGCATTGTTCTTTATGATCTTAGTTGTACACTTTTAGTGACAGTCTTGAATTATACTTCAACTAATTATCTTCTTTTTCCAATTTTTTTTAGATATGCTTACTCCTATTTAAGCACTAACTTTATTATAGAGTTATTAAATATCAATTTCCTTAACCTAAATATTTGCAAATACAGCATCCAACGAATTGTCATAGTTGATCCAACTGGAGTTGAAGCAAGTAATAACTACGATAGAAAATTCTGACCAAATCACCATGAGTTTTGTACACTTGTCATTATTTTGAAATGAATTGATGTTCCAATCAAGTTTGGCCTTGCATACGAGTAAGCTTTGTAAAGTAAGAATGTAGGGACAAACTTATATATGAATGGATGGTACGTGTTTGAAGAAATGCCAATGAATGTTTTATCCATACATGATGGATTTCGAACTTAAGTTCAGAAGTTTTCATATTAAGTGAGCAATCTTATTATTATATCTTATAAGCATGTTTTTGACTGAGACTTACCTAAGTTGCTCCGACACGGCAGTTTAGGGGCTGCATCCCATGTCGACAAGACACTAGTATGAGTGTAGATATGGGATCCGTACCGGACAATTTTGGGTACTTTGGCCATGACAGATGGAAAAATTTGAGACGAGATACAATTTAATTCCCGAAATCAGAACCAAAACTAGGGTAAATTTAAAGACAATAGAATACCTTATTTGGGAAATCAATCTTTTACTTATCTACAACTTGAGAATAAAAAGAGAAATTTACACTTTACAAGCTATATGTAAGTATTCCACAAAATTTGTCATAATTTAGAGATTTTTTTACATTTTTTTTTGAATTATTTTTAGCCGGATCTCCGCACCTATGTCTGTACTAGGATCCGTATCGCTGAATCTTAGAATTTACATCTCAAAAGATCCGACCACTAGATCTGCACCCGTGTCGGACACCCTCACCCGTGTCCGAGCAACTTAGATACTTACTACTGCTATAATTTAAAGCTGGGGGTATTTTTATGTGTGTATAACTCAAAGTGAATTACTTTCCTATGCAGTATGAATGATTAGAAGGCTTGTTTTTCAGAAAGGCTTGGAGGAAGCCAAAGATTTAGAAATGGTATGAGTTTCCCGGAGCTAGACAGTATGAAAAGTAGTTGACAATTGAGTTTACTGGAGGTCGAACTAGGGCTGTGCATTTGGATCGGATATCCGAAATCCGATCCGATCCATTTTATTTCGGATTTTCGAATTCAGATTTTGGATTTTCAGATTGGATACGGATTGCGTTTTATTAAATTTTGGATTTTCGGATTGGATTTTGATTGGTATGATTTCAATTCGATCCGATCCGAAATCCGAAATTATATGCACCTTTCTTCCGTCTCTCTTCTCTTCTCTGCTGTCTTTTATGTCTCTTTCATGTTCTATTCTTCAACTTTTGATTTTATTTTGATTTTTTTTGTTTTGGTAGATGGAAGATGAGACAGAGACACCGAATGAACTTCAAATTGTTGAAAAATTTGGTGAAAGTGATGCTTCAACTGATTCCACAACCAAAAACAGTGAATCTCAATCTGATTGAATGGTGTTTTAGGAGATGAATGGTGTTTATTCACTCAATTTTTTTCATTGTGATTGAATTGTGTTTTAGGAGATGAATGGTCCTTAGTCCTAACCAATAATTTTGTGACAATCCGATCCGACAATCCGAAAAATTATCGGATCCAAAGCTTAAAATCCAATCCGATCCAATGTTAATTCGGATCAGATTCGGATTGCCCTTTTCAGAATCCAAAATCCGAAATTCGAATCCGAAATATGTTAAATCCGATCCGATCCGATCCGTGCACAACCCTAGGTCGAACGACATTGCTGTTACATATTATGTTACCTCAAAGTATAGTGGATACCAGTTAGAGCTAGCTGCCTTAACTGATCAGGATAGAAAAACAGAACTTAGCAGATGCCTCCCTTAGTCATAAAAGAGTAAGATAACCATTTTGAGCTAAAAAGTTGTGAAACTTGAGAACAGTACCAGTGTTGAGTTATGATCTGTAAGCTTATCTTATTAGCTTATATATATGATACTTTGAGTTTAAGTGCACTTATTTGATAGCATGCGTGTCTCTTTAAAAGTTATTATAACTTCTACTAATGGCTTTGAATAAGGTTCTGCTTGCTAAGCCAAAGGACTTGTGAGAAAGCACGGGAGAATATTTTATTCACATGTTCTAACAATGATACAATGAGTCCTATTTATATATAATACATGTCCAACTCATACTATATATGGGATTAGGGCTATTTACATGTAACCATTTAACTACCAAACTAACACTCCCCCTCAAGCTGGTGTATATAAATCATATATACCGAGCTTGTTACATATATAACTAATATGAGGACCAGTGAGGGACTTGGTGAAAATATCAGCCAACTGATCATTCGACTTCACAAATTTTGTAGCAATATCTCCTAAGAGTATCTTTTCTCTAACGAAGTGACAATCGGTCTCAATGTGTTTAGTTCTCTCATGGAACACCGAATTTGATGCAATATGAAGGGCAACTTGATTATCGCACACAAGTTCCATCTGGCTGATTTCACCAAATTTCAACTCCTTGAGTAATTGTTTGATCCAAATTAGCTCACATGTTACCATAGCTATTGCTTATATTCTGCTTCTGCACTCGACCGAGCAACTACATTATGCTTCTTGCTCTTCCAAGACACCAAATTGCTTTATACTAAAACACAATATCCAGACGTAGAACGTCTATCAGAAGGTGATCCTGCCCAATCAGCATCTGAGTATCCAACGATCTGCTCATGGCTTCGATCCTCAAAATATAATCCTTTGCTTGGAGTTGATTTTATATACCGAAGAATGCGGGCAACTATATCCTAATGACTGGAGAATCCATAAAATGACTTACAACGCTCACATGAAAGGAAATATCAGGTCTAATCACTGTAAGATAATTTAATTTACTAACTAGCCGCCTATATCTTGCAGGATCGCTAAGAGGCTACCGTAGTCCCGACAAAAGTTTAGAATTCGGATCCATCGGAGTGTCAATCGGTCTACAACTTGTCATTCCTATCTCCTCAAGAATGTGTAAGGCATACTTCCGCTGTGAGATCACAATACCTGAGCTAGACTGAGCGACCTCAATACCTAAAAAATACTTTAGTCTGCCCAGATCCTTAGTGTGAAAGTGTTGAAAGAGATGTTGCTTCTATTTAGGCCTCATTTTTTTTTTTAAAGATTAAGACGTCTGAATCTGAATACACATCTGAATATCAAGATGTGTATTAATGTTAGGACATCTGAATTTGAATACACATCTGAATATATTAAGATGTGTATTAAGATCTGAATACTAAATAATTAAGAATGTTTGATTTTTAACATTTGAATGTATAAAATTTATCTTCATTTGAAAATTAATAAACAAAAAATTCAAATAAAATACTAGCTAATGTAATATTCATCAATAAAATATATAGTTTTTTAAAATATGATAGTTTTTGGTGGTGATGGCTAACGGGTGAATGCCGACTAGAGACAACAGTTGGTGGTAGTTTTGGTTTATGACGGTGGTTCATGCTAGTAGCTAGTACTGATTGGTAGTGGTAGCAATTATGATTGAGGATGGTGGTGGTGGGTGGTGATAGTTAATAATGGCGGGTGGTGGTAGTAATTGTGACTAAGGAAGGTGGTGGGTGGGTGGTGGTAGGTTATAATGATGAGCAATGCCAACTGTGGTTGTTGATGGTGATGGGGTGGTTAGTTGTAGTAGTTAAGGTGGGTGTATGTTGATTGTGGGTGAGAAAGATGGTGGTTGGAGTGATGGGGATATTGAGCGGTGATGGTCGATAATGGTGGCGACTATGATTGATGATGATGGTGGCGTAATGGCGGTGGAGGTGGTGATGGTGGTGGTTCAATATGGTGGTGGTGTCGGCATGGTGGTACTTGACAATGGTAGGCGGTGGCGGCAGTTAATAATGAATATGTGATAACATCTTAATGAAATTAAGTCTCTGTTATAAATCGTAATCATACACCCATTAAGTGGTTGTGAAGTTAAAAAAACAAACACACTTAATGATTAAGATTTGAATAATTAAGATTCATACTTTAAAAACAAATGCACTTAATGTCTGAGATCTGATTGATTAAGATTTAGACTTCCATTAAGTGAAAACAAATAAGGCCTTAGTAATACCATCCTGATCATTGCCGGTAATAATAATATCGTCAACATAGACCACCAGATAAATACAGAGACTTGAATCTGAATGGCGGTAAAACACAGAGTGATCAACTTCACTACGAGTCATGCCAAACTCCTGGATAACTGTGCTAAACTTACCGAACCAGGCTCGAGGAGACTACTTTAGACCATAAAGTGACCGACACAAGCGACATACAAGGCCACGAGACTCCCCCTGAGCAACAAACCCAGGTTGTTGCTCCATATAAACTTCCCCCTCAAAGTCACCGTGGAGAAAAGCATTCTTAATGTCCAGCTGATGGAGAGGCCAATGGCGAACAACAACCATGGATAGAAAAAGGCGGACTAATGCTATCTTATCCACGAGAGGGAAGGTATCACTGTAATCGAGCCCAAATATCTGAGTATATCCCTTGGCAACAAGACGAGCCTTAAGTTGATCAACCTTGCCATTTGGACCAACCTTGACTGCATATGCCCAACGACAACCAACAATTGATTTACCTGAAGGAAGAAGAACGAGCTCCCAAGTACCACTCGCATGTAAAGCAGACATCTCGTCAATCATAGCCTGTCGCCATCCTGGATGAGACAATGCTTCACCTGTAAACTTAGGGATGGAAAAAGAGGACAAAGAAGATATAAAAGCATAATAGTGTGATGACAGACGGTGATAACTTAAATTGACATAATGGGGATTAAGATTAAGTGTGGTTCGTATACCTTTCCAAAGTGAAATCGGTGTGCTAGGGAGAGACAAGTCTGCAGTAGGAGCAGGGTCAGGTGCAAGACGTGAATCAACTGGGCCTGATGTTGAGCGCGGACGGTGATGATAAGTCAAGAGTGGTGTTCCTATGGCTGGGGATCTAGGAGGAGCCACACTAGACTCCATAATGGTTGGAATGGGTAAGACTTCTGTGGCGGAAGGTGAAGGAGGAGCTGTACTAAACTCCTCAAAGGTTGGTATAGGTAAGACCACAGATATATCAAGGTGGTCAGAAGAGGTAAAGAAAGGTTTAGACTCAAAAAATATGATGTCAGCTGACATAATGTACCTACGAAGATCAGGTGAGTAACAACAATATCCCTTCTGAACACGAGAATAACCAAGGAAGACACACTTGAGAGCATGAGGAGCTAACTTATCTTTCCCAGGGGCTAAGTTATGAACGAAAAAAGTGTTACCAAAAACACGAGGGGGAAGAGAGGAGGGTGACTAGGAAATAATACTGAATAAGGAATCTGATTTTGGATGGGAGATGAAGGCATCCGATTAACCAAATAACAAGGTGTGAGAACTACATCGCCCCAAAAATGCAATGGAACATGAGATTCAATGAGAAGTGTGCGAACAGTCTCAATGAGGTGCCTATTCTTTCTCCTTGCAACCCCATTTTGCTGAGGGGTATAAGTACAAGAGGTCTGATGAATAATTCCTTGAGAAGTCATAAACTGCAGAAATTGAGAGGATAAATATTTTAAGGCATTATCACTGCAAAAAGTGCGAATAGAAACACCAAATTGATTTTTGATTTTAGCGCAAAATTTTTGTAATATACTAGAAAACAACTCAGAACGATCTTTCATTAAGAAAAAACCAAGTACATCTTGAATAATCATCAATGAAACTAACAAAATAACGAAATCCCAAGGTTGAACTGACTCTACTAGGGCCCTATATATCAGAATGAACTAAAAAAACTAGACTCTGCATGACTCTCAATACTACGAGGAAAGGAGGCTCGAGTATGTTTCCCGAGCTGACACGACTCACAATCTAATGTAGATAAACTAGACAAACTAGGCACCATTTTCTGAAGCTTGGATAAACTTGGATGTCCTAAACGTCTATGAATTAAATCTGGAGGATCTGTAACTAGACATGCCTTAGAGGATTTGAGTGAGTTAAGGTAGTAAAGGCCTTCTGATTCAAGTCCTGTGCCAATTGTCTGTCCCGTACTGCGGTCCTGCATAATAAAAGAATTATCAATAAAATATATACCACAATGGAGGGCACGAGTCAAATGACTAACAGATGCAAGACTAAAAGGACAACCAAGGATATAAAGAACGGAATCTAGAGTGACAGAGGGTAATGGATTAGCTTGTCCAACTCCTTTTGCTTTAGTTTGAGACCCATTGGCTAAAGTAACAGTGGGAAGAGACTGTGAATACAAAATATTTGGAAAAAGTGATTTATTACCAGAGATATGATCAAAAGCTCCTGAGTCCACGACCCATGGTCCAAAAGTACTAGACTGTGAAATACAAGCAAAAAAATTATCAGCAACAGAAGTATCAGTTTGAGCAACAGAGGTTACTTGTGGAGATGACTGCTTACTTGCTCGATACTAAAGGAACTCATTGTATTCCCCTTCAGATAAAGAAAATCCCTCGTTACCTATAGTCTCGGTCTGAGCAACATAAGCATTTTTAGGTGGATGACCATGTATAGAATAACACACGTCACGAGTGTGTCCAAGTTTATGACAATAAGAGCACTTGAGTCTAGATCTTCCAAAACAACCTCCTCCTCATCTATTTTCATAGTTTGAGATGCCCGATTATCCACTATCTGGGATGCGAGAACAGATGAGTCAAATTTCTGTGATGAGATCATTGGGTGACTTGGTGTTGCAGCAAGGCGAAGTAATCGAGAGAATAATTCATCAACTGTGGAGACAACCGGACTAGCCAAAATTTGATCACGTATTGAGTAAAGATCATTAGGAAGTCCAGCGAGAGTAAGAATTAGAAACATCTTCTGTCGGTGCTCTTGTTGCTTTTCAACACTAGCAGAAACTGGCATCAACTTCTCAAATTCCTCCATGACTGCCTGTACTTGTCCCAAGTAAGTAGACATTTAATTCTTATTTCTTTAAATTTGTCATCCGCGATATCACATCATAAAAATGAGATCTGTCATTAGTGTATAAAGTGCGAGCCTTTTGCCAAACCAAATAACATGTATGGAATGGACGAAACAATGACATCAACTTGGAATCAATAGATCGCCACAGAATACTGCATAATTGAGCATCGATCTTCTCCCAAACTGCTTTGGTCTTTTCATCTCCTTCGCTAGAATTCTTGATTAAATGATCTTGAACACCTTGACCTTTACACCACAACTTGATAGACGAAGCCCAAACTAAGTAGGTTGAACTTCCCATTAAAGGTTCTGAGGTAATAATAACACCGGAACTGCTAGAACCCGGGTTTTTAGACCCGAAAGCATCAACTCACAAAGATATCATTGGATTGAAGAAAGGTCTACAAAATTATCGCCAAATAACAGAAAGAATAAGTTGAAAACTCGCTGAAACAGATGAAGGAGACACTATTTTGGCCAGAAAATACTGTAGCTGCCGGAAAAAATTAGTGTAGTCGCCGGAAAAATCAAAGTGGTCAGAATCAAACGAAAACAATATCGCTGCGGTCGGAATTAGTAGGCGACCTAACTCTTCTGAATTTTTTTTTTTCAAAAAATGGCCGGAAGTGGCTGTACTTGCCGGCGCGTGAGCTTATGCGCTCGCTAGAACCCTTGCTTCTGAGGGCGCGTGAGGAGGCTTCTGTCGGAGATTTTACTAGGGTTTGGTTGCCGGACGATGACGGATCTTGTGGTAGTGTTGGATTTTGCACAACACTGACGGAGAGAGAGATGACGCAAACAGCGCTGAAAAGTCGCCGGAAAATTGAGGCACGGTGACTTCTGGCTCTGTATTCTAGTTCCCGGATGTGTCTCACCACCACGACTCTAATACCATATGAGAAAGCATGGGAGAATATTTTATTCACATGTTCTAACAATGATACAATGAGTCCTATTTATATGTAATACATGCCCTACTCCTGCTATATATGGAATTAAGGCTATTTACGTGTAACTATTTGACTACCAACTTAACAGGACTTATCCCTTTATTTATGTATTTCATAATCAAAACCAACCACACATGTAAGTTGTAATACATCATGTGAAAGTACTCAAGATTTCAAACCATTGAACACAATGCTAAAGCTCAAAATAACTGGTCGGATCGTTACACTTACCTCGCATATTAATGTGAATTTGGTCATGACCTCTGAAGGATAGTTGTATTCGCCAAAGTTTAGTTTCCATTGATTCAAACGATTTATTATATGGGCATTTTAAGCAAAGTTAAGATCAATTTACCAAAAATTTGATGTGTTAAAAAGTATAGTCACTTAAGGCCTAAAGCGCCAAATCTAGTGCCATGGTGTTGGAGAACAAAGTTCTTGAGGTTTGACTGTAAAACTTATAGCATCAAAATTGAAGTCATAGTGTTGGTCGATGAAAGAGCGAACTCGGAATGAATCTTCAATATAGTAATTAAAAATGCTTGTATTTGACGAGAGTTTTTATTCCACCATTTCAAGACTCCTGAGGGTGCATTGGGTGCTCTTTAATTCAAAGTATCAAGAAAGGTTATGAATTCATCCCATAAATCGATATGAAGTAAATGTAAATGTACTGCTACTGTTTGTTAGTATTTGAGTTGGACTCTTCCAATAAGCTATTATTGGTTATTGTATTTGAGTTGGACTCTTCCAACAAGATTAAGTAGATATCTGCAGGAATACTGCTTGTACTTGGTTTCACTATATAAAGATGAATACAACCCATAAAGGGTGTGCGCTGGTTTCATATCTTGGTATCAGAGCTAAATCTTAATTTTCTATGAAGGATCTCGGCCCTCTTCATTACTCTTTAGGTGTTCATATTACAAAAACTTCTAAATGTCTCCATTTATCTCAAGCTAAATGTGCTCATGATCTTCTTTCTTGTGCATCTTTACTTGATTGTAAACATGTTCTATCTCCTACATCTAGTTCTCGACCATGTGCACATGAGTGTGATTTGTTTTCTCGATTCTTCGCATTATCGCAGTCTTGTAGGTGCCTTATAGTATCTCACTATTACTAGGCATGATATAAATACTGTATCTCAATTCATGAGTGCTCCTCGTACCATTCATTTTATTGTTGGTAAACAGATCCTTCGCTACCTTGCTGGTATGATAACCCTTGGCCTTAACCTACGTTCTTCCTCATTTTTTTTTCGAACGGCCTACATTGAAGCTGATTGGTTTTATCGTCTCATCGGTTTTCAGTTCTCCGTGTCAAGCTTCACATTTCTTCTCAATCATGTCAGCTTAAAGGGGCATGTTAATGTAAGTGTTCATTATTGTATTTGAGTTGGACTCCTCCCACAAGCTACTGTTTGTAATTGTACTTCCGTTGGACTCTTCCAAAAAGATTAAGTAGATAGACGTAGGAATATTACTTGTACTTTCTGGCACTGTATTAAGATGAATAACAACCCATAAAGGGTGTGTGTATGGGTTTCATATCGGTAATGACATGGATTTAACCATGAGATTATTGTATAATTTCTACCTTTTCATTTTGGGACAACTACTCAAAAACAAGATTCATGAATTATGCATACACCACATTGCTAATAATAGAAAAATATTTAATCAATAATATACTACTATTCCTCTTCAAGTAATATAACTTATAGAGAAGAAAAGATAGGGAAGCCAGGTAGAGTATAACCAGCATCAACAATAAAGATATTGCCAGATACATAGTTGGAAGAGTCATGGACCAAATATCTCACTAGTGAAGTTAATGCTGGATTTGTGGTTCCAAAAGTTTTCAGTGGAACAGTTCTTGTTGCTACATTTTTTAGGCAATCTTGTTCTACTAGTTTCTCAGTAATCTCTGATTTGAAAAGCCCTGGAGCTATTGCATTCACTCTAATGTTGTGTTCTACCAATTCTAATGCCATTATCTGCAAACGGACAGATATAACAAAATGTCAATTAAGAGATTTTTGAAGATGGGAAAGCATGAAATGTTTGTTTAGGAAAACAGATCATATCTTTAAGAAATAAATTAGAAGCGACGAAAAAGTAAAAATGAAAGGTTTGGACAAATTCTACATGGGACCAAATGGAATTGACAAATTATAATTCATAAAGAGTTGGCATGATTTCCAACTTCCCCATCTCATAAAGTCTAAAGGAGTAGAGGTGTGTTTGGTATGACTAACACCATTTTATGGAAAATACTTACAAAATGTCTTTTGGTTGGAGAGTAGAAAATATTTTCTACAGAAAGAATCATTTATTAAGGTTCGATAATAATATGGCAAATCAGTGTTTGATTAAATCTTTGAGTACTAAAAATCGATTATAATGTCTAAGCGTTGGTTTATTGAACTTGACACTTAGGAGTTAGGATAATTGTCAAGGAGAATAACTTTTGTTGGAAAATGATGAAGTCATCTTTCCTTTTGGGCGGAAACTATTTTTCATGAAAGATCCGGTAAAGTTGTTGTCATGTGACCAGGAAATTATGGGTTCAAGTCGCGGAAACAGCCTCTTGCAGAATTGCAGGGTAAGACTGCGTACAATACCCCTTTGTGGTCCGGCCCTTCCCAAAACACCGCGCATAGAGAGAGCTTAGTGCACCGAGTGCCCTTTTATATTTTATAAGAACCAAACACCAGAAAATGACTTCAAACCAAAAGCATCCTAGGGTGAAATAAGTTTCGACAATAGGTTATAACCTTTGTCATGGAATCCATGGCAGCCTTGGAGGAGCTATAGGCAATACCCCCACGCATTAAAGCTCTATTTAAACCAGAAATAGATGAAATATTAATAATGGAGCCTCCCCTTTTTTCAGCTTTCATGTGTCTTCCAACATACTTGGAAACTAGCCAAGATCCTGTCAAATTTGTCTTTACAGTATTACGCCACTCTTCCTCAGAAAGATCTACTGCTGATTTTATTCCACCTATAAACACAAAAGTAGATTCAAATTATGAGCGTGGGGCGGAGCTAGCTTGTGGTTCTATTGAATTTCTTTTTGCTGAAAAAGTATACTCTGAAAAGAGTGCAAAAATAATTTTCTTAATTATGTATAAACTATGGAATTCCCTTTGGCGTAAGGCGAGGTTTTATTTTTTTGGCCGAGGAGTTCAAAGATTGTATTAGGTTACAGGTGTATTTTTAAGCAAAATAGGTTACAGGATGAATTATCAGATGCGCCATTTTTTTTTGAATTCACCTCTATGAATTTCTCGCTCCACTATAAGTGTCAAATATGAATATTTTTTGAAAATAATAGAGAATTACTTACTTACCTTAGTACCTTACCAATATAAAGTTGACTGTAGGAACTGACCTTACCATAGCTCTCTTTCTCAAATAAAATGTCAAAAAAGGGATTCCTTGTTAAAGTGTAAAAGAAAATTAAAAAATTAAAAAATTCTTTCATTTCTGGTTAAAGGTTTTTGTCCGACTTATAGTGTCACGGCCTCCAGCATATCAAAACTTTGTAAACACATACATTAGACCTAACCTACATATGTTACCTCTAACACCAGCATTGTTAATAAGAGCATCAATGTAGCCAAAAGCATCCCAAGCTTTCTTTACAGATGCTTCAATAATAGGACCATCGGCAGTAACATCAAGTTCAATAGCCACAGCTCTAACAAGATGAGTGTTTGAACTAGCCATTATATTAATTTCATCACAAAGGGACTTCAATCGGTCCGCCCGACGAGCGGCTGCCACGACTTTACAGCCTGCCCTAGCTAGGTCAAGGCAGAATTCATGGCCGAATCCCGCCGATGCACCGGTAACAAAGACCACTTTGCCTTGCAATTGGCGCCATGGCTCCAAATGGTCTGCCATATTGCTCTTCTTTTGAGTTGTCATATTGCTATCGGACTTGCTAGGAGTTTTTCGGTGTTTATTATGCTAAGATATGGTTCTAAATTTATAGGTGTGAATTCTGAATTAGTGAACTGAAGATGTACATAATTTTTAAATAGAAAAACGTGTTTCACATGTTATGAAGATATAGTTTGTAGGCTTGCCTACGTAGCGTACCGTGGTCCATGAGTTGATACGCTCCAGCAAAATTGTATATTTTTTTTTGCTAAATCGGAGAATTGCATTAATTAATAGATGGAATTACAAACATTGTTTAGAGTGAAAGGAACTAGACCAAAATTGTTGGTCGACATTAAATAGATGGTCCCTTTTATCAAACTAGTTTTTGGTCGCGTAACAGGTGTCACAGAAAATAAACTTTATAGATAACATAAATAATATTCAAAAGATGTTTTAGAGATACAAATAAAAATTAACAAATTGCATCCAACTCATCATGATAAGATCCAAGGGCTACAATTCATTGTCACTACAAAGTAAAAGAGACTGCAAGTATTTTCTTATTTTGTTTTTTCTACTCTACTTTGCAGAAGTTTTATTCTTGGTTATTTCTTAGAATTTTCTCAGTTTTTATTTTTGGTAATTAAATTTTTTATTAATCACCAGAATATTTACAAGTAATGAACCATAGCATGACTACATCACAGTCTGCTATCTAAGTATGCGACTAAGAAACACTTTCTACTAGAACTAACTAAATACAAAACTGCTGAACCATTTCTTTAATTCTAGTAGGTGCACGGATATTACACACATATGCAATTTTCCTCACCAATTGTTCTGCCCTCCTTGATCTTTTTTCAAATCTGCGTTGATTCCTTTCGATCCATATTGTATGCATCCATTCTGTATATGCCATCTTGAATACCTGAGCTTTCTGTGATTTACCCTTTGCTTTTTGAATGATCCAGTTCTCCAGTTGTTCCCATTGTGTTGTTCTGAAGCTAGGAACCTGTATCCATTTTAGTACCCCTTCCCAGTCTTTGACAGAATAAGGACAATCCATGAAGATATGATCTCTTGTTTCACTTTGACTATTGCACAACTTGCATTCATGATCTACTCTTACACCCCAGGAAGCAATTCTATCCACAGTCAGAAGTCTGCCCTGCATCTGTAGCCATACTGTAAATTGTGCTTTTGGTCGAGCATTATTTCCAAACCTCAATGTTTTCCATGAAATTTTCGCATTGTTCCCCATTAATTGAAGATATATCTGCTTAATTACACTACCAACAGTGTTGTATTGAATAAGTGACAATGTATTTCTTGCCTCGAATAATTTCCTTACCATCCACCCTGCCTGTTGAGGAATAGCCATTTGACCAAATTGTTGATTCTTGATATAGTATGCATGCAGCCATCTGATTCATAGCCTGTCACTTTTGTGTTCAATATCCCAACTAGCTTTAGTTATTGCAACTTTATTCCATAATCGCATGTTTATCAAGCCTAGGCCACCCATTGACTTTGGTGTGCAAACCTTCTCCCAAGCTAGTAAAGCCTTCCTAGTGATTGTGTTTGTGCCCGACCATAAATAGCTTCAACAATAGGCCTCAATTGTATTTAGCACTTTTGAGGGGATAACAAATAGTTGGGACCAGTAAGCTTGGATACCAAATAGAACAGTTTGAATTAGTTGAGCTCTACCTGCATATGACAGCTTCTTGGCAATCCAAGAGGTGATTCTAGCCTTCATCTTGTTAATCAATGATTGCCACTGGATTAATGAGATCTTTTTTGTAGCTAAAGGTATTCTCAGATATCTGAAAGGGAGTTCTCCTTTGAGGAATCCTAAGAACTTTAGGATTTGATCCTGCACATCTTGAGCCACCCCTCCAAAGTAAATGGAGCTTTTTTCTTTGTTGGCTTGAAGACGTGATGCTTCTGAAAAATCTTCGAAACATCTATGTAGAGTAGCCACAGAGTCAGCATCTCCTCTAGAGAATAGTAATATGTCATCTGCAAAAGACAAGTGAGTCAGAGATAGTTTAGAACACTTTGGGTGGTACTTGAATTCTTTGCTTCCTTTCACAGCATTGAGGTTCCTACTAAGATATTCCATGGCAATTGCAAAGCGAAATGGGGAAATTGGGTCTCCCTGCCTGAGTCCCTTAGCTGCATTAAAGGGAGCTGTAGGTTCTCCATTCACCATAATAGAATAGTTCACTGTCTTAACATACTCCATCATCCATATAGTAAACTTCCTAGGAAAACCTAGCTCATCTAAGACTTGCTCCAGATGCACCCATTCCACTGAGTCATAGGCCTTTTGGAGGTCTATTTTTATCATGCACCTAGGAGACATATCTTTCCTTGTATAGGACTTCACCAGCTCCTGAACAAGAAATATGTTATCAGATATCTTCCTTCCTGGAATGAATCCAGTCTGAACCTCACACACAATTGATGCAATGACTTTTTGGAGTCTTGATGCAAGGTCTTTAGAGATGATTTTGTATAACTCTGTACAGCAAGCAATTGACCTGTACTCCTTTACAGTAGCAGGATGATCATTCTTAGGAATTAAAGTGACAGAAGTACAGTTGATGGATCTATTCATCTTGTTGCTTTCAAAGAATTTCTTTACTGCTTTTGTGATCTCAGGACCAATAGTTTTCCATGCCTTTTTTGTAGAAGTAGGCATTATAACCATCCAACCCAGAGGACTTATCATTTCCAATTGCTTCTAATCCTTCAGCTATCTCTTGATCAGTAGCTGGAGCACACATCAAAAATTGTAGCTCATGATTAAGTTTAGGTCCCTTAGTCATTATAGTCTTGTTGACAACCTTGAGGTAACTATTAGAGGTCCCCATCAGTCCTTTATAAAAGGACACAATTTCCTCTTTTAGTTCATTAGGATCAGATAGCAGCTTACCACCTTGTAGAGACTTGAGATCCTTGATTTGCTTCCTGTGGTATCTTTCTTTCATGGTTGCAGCAAAGTACTTAGAGTTTGAGTCACCTAATTGTATCCATTGTGATCTAAATTTCTGCCTTAGTATGATTTCTTCAATCAGGCTCCATTTCTCTATATGCATTAGAGATTCTTTCTCCTTTGTCACAAGAGTATCATCATAGTTTGCTCCCATTGCTGCCTGAATTTTTTGAAGGTCCTCTCTTGCCCTGTCAATTTTCTCTGCAGTTGCCTGAAATTCTCTTGGGTTCAGTTGTCTGAAGGCTGATCTCATTACCTTCAACTTATTCCAAACATTCTGCATAGGGTCACTATCCAATTGCTTCTTCCAATGTGCCTCCACTATATCCAAAAATTATGCATGCTCTCCCCATATATTGAAGAACCTGAAAGGAGCTCTGATTTTTTGGTTCACAGTGTGTAAAGTCAACATCATAGGTGCGTGATCAGATATGTTAGGTAGATCATATTCTAACACAATATGAACCCAGTTCATTATCCAGTCATGATTACCAAAAGCCTTGTCTATTTTACTACTTACTCTCTCTACTCCTTGCTGCTTATTTGACCAGGTATAGTAGTCCCCTTTCCATTGTAGTTCACTTAGTAAGGTGTAATTAATACAGTCTGTAAACTCTTTAACCTCATTGAAAGTCACAGGATGGCAGCTCCTTCTATCTGCAGTTGTTAGGATTGCATTAAAATTTCCACAGACTAACCATGGACAGTTAGTACTACTTGATATATCTTGCAAACTGGTCCACAAACTTCTCCTTTCTTCTACAATGTTAAAGCCATAAACAATAGTCAGAACACATTGTAGTTAATTATAGGTGTCTCTAACTTCACAATATATTAACTGAGCTTCCACCTTCAGGGCATTTATAGTATATTCACCTTGATCCCACATCAACCAGATTCTTCCATTTGCTGCAGCAGGGTAATTATTTACTATCCCCCAGTTTGAATCAATATTTGTAGCTATTTTTAAACATCTATGTTGCTTAACCCTGGTTTCCAGCAGGCAAGAAGTTTGATATTTTTTATCCTTATATACTTCTTTAACTCTTTTTGTTTATACACTTTATTCACACCCCTAATATTCCATATAAGCCAAGTCATTGAGCAGTGATAAATCCACATGGTTCAGGTGGTTCTACTTGTCTTGTTCTCAGTACCTCTCTTTGTTTTTTCTCTATATTTCCATTCTTTGCTTTACTCAACATAACAACACTCAATTGTGAAAAATTGGTCAAATTCAGCTCTGGACTGGGAACCTGTTCCTTACCTTTAGAGACATTTTGACACTTCAACTGGTGTTGTTACTTTGTTGTGTGCTCCATTGTCTTGTTGTTGCAGCATGTTCATACCATCTTTAGGTTGAGTGACTTCAACATGAGCTAGTTGCTGTGTATCTGCCAGTTGGTTCGTAGATGGAACATCTTTGGGCTTCCAGTCTTGGACCACTTTCTTCTGCTCTCCTCTTCTTCTATTCTGTATTGGTCTTCCTTGCTGCTCAGGTTGCATAGTGCAAATGTGCCCTATAGTTAGACATTGAGGGCAGAACTGAGGTTTCCATTCAAATACCACATCCTGTTGAAATTTTTTTCCATTTGGCTTCATAACCACAATTGTGTCAGGGAGTGGCTTTGATACATTAATTTAAATTAACATTCTAGCATAGGAGATCCTTGTTTGTTTAGTCGTACACTCATCTACAAATAACGGCTTCCCCAATGCACTAGCTATTCTACCCAGTGATCCACAACCCCAACAACTCATAGGTAATTTGGAAAATTTCACCCACAATGGAATCTCTGTCATAAACTCTTGACTGAAATCAAATGCAGGAGTCCATTGTTTCAAGATAATTGGTCGATTTCTAATAGAATAAGGCCCAGAATACAGAATTTCATTCATATCATTTGTATCATGAAATCAAACCACATAATACCCCTCCTCATGTAAAAACATATCTGGCATAGTTATAGAGTTCCACATTTGAGAAATGTACCTTTGCATGACTGAATATCTTGGTGTTTCCCCCATCACATAGACAATGAGAGAATTTTTCCACTTCTCCGCTTCTTTTTCCACATCACTCTTCTCAAGTTGGACTATAGTTTCCACATTAACAATTTGCGGTGGAAAGTAGCTTAGGGTCATACCATTCTCTGCAGCTCTGTTTCCAGCAAACAAGGTGTTCCACTTTGGCTTCACAACCTCATCCTTCACTTTATTTGCTTCCTTATTTGTCTCCTGATTTTCAAAATTGTCCGTTGTTTGAACCTCCTCCACTTGAGCAGGAGTAGTGACCTTTTGTGCCGGATCTTCACTTTGTTTCAATTGATTTCCATTCTCCAGCTGTGAAATCATTGGTACTGGAGTTTTTTCTACATCCACCATCTTCGCTATAGTTCCCTTTTTAATAGTTGAGCTCGATGAAGATTCCAAATTTGGGTACTATTCCATTGGTATTTTTGCAGCTGGTTGCTTTGATGTTGAAGATATCGACTTAGATTGAACATGCACGACACTTCCAAAAGCTATTTGTACCACCTTCTTAGGTCGTCCCATTCCCCGACCTCGTCCCCTTCCCATGGACCTCCAGGGCGCAGGTTAGTCAGAAGCTGGAGCGAAGAGAGAAAAAGTACCGTTCTTATACATCTGTTTAGTTAATTTCCTCAGTTTTACTTAGCAGAAGTTCTTTGTTTTAGTAATTTATTATATTACAAAATTCAAGCGTTAAACTTATGAAAAACATTTTAATTCAAAAACCCTCTAAATCACTTATCCTTAATTTTATCAGCTCTTCTTCTTATTTCATCAGCTAAATTAGCATTAGTTTTGGTATATTCCAATATCATTTTATTTCCTGAAGGCAATACTCTAAAGAAGTAACTAAAGTTATCCTCTTTTTTTCATTTTAAAAAAGAATGGTTGAGAATAAACAAAGAATAAATTACCTAATAGCAGCTCACAGAACTGCAAGGAATTAGAAAACATGGTTATTCACTTATGCATCTCTTCGTTAATAGTATTGGTAAGACAATTACTGCCAAAATCATTAAAATTAATTTTTGTAGATAAACAATATCCTTGAAGCCCTAAAGACACCACAATCAAAAAATAAAAATTACTTGCCGCAGGTTGGCGAACTTTTCTTCGGGACAATCATGTACAACATGAAATGAACATGTAACTTTACAGAAGTAGATGTACATCTTACACCCCGAGAAAACAAAAAAAAAACAAAAGAGTGCTTTTGTGTTTGACCCATAATAATGGATATTTGGTTCCTTGAAAAAGTTCCATGACAGGAATATGTTTACTCAATATTTTCAATAATACTCGTATATACCTCGTTGTTCCAGAATATAGTACATAATTGGCCAGTCACGAGAAATACTTAATTAACTTCCCAGAAGGAGCTTCGCTCATCCAACTCTTCAATTCGTTGATATGAATGATCTATGAATGTCACGATCCCAATTTCCCTCCTTGGGATGTCGTGGTGGCACCTAATCTCTAAAATTAGAAAAGACTAATATGTAAAGAGAAATAGTGAAAATAATAATAAAATCTCAAGTTTAAACCACTACACTATCATAATAAATCTCAATAGCACAGCTAACAATATAACTCCCAAGATCTGCTGGAACTGAATCATAAGCTCTACAAGAATGTACTAATAGTCTCGTAATACAATATTGTTTTGGAACAAGAAACAAACAGTAGAAAGTCTAAAAATAGAAGGAGACTTTGTGGCATGCGGATGTCGAGCAGGTATACCTTGAATTCTCCGGAAGCAGCTAATCAACCGATCACTATCATCCAGCACGGGCAAACACACCTAGATCTGCACAAAAGATGTGCAGAAGCGTACTATGAGTACACCACAACGATACCCAATATGTATCAAGCCTAACCTCGATAGTATAGTGACGAGGCCAAGTTAAAACACCTACTAGGGCATGATAAACAGAACAAAAATATAATATCAAGAATTTATAGAAAGCAGAGAAATGAATGATAACAAAGCATTTT
Organism: Nicotiana glauca; assembly: GCA_026770625.1. NCBI lineage: Eukaryota > Viridiplantae > Streptophyta > Magnoliopsida > Solanales > Solanaceae > Nicotiana > Nicotiana glauca. The sequence continues at coordinate 39,004 of MU688278.1, read as the reverse complement.
AGTAGCGTAAACTAATAACATGACTTAAGCAAAAGACAACAAGAAGGAAGCAGATAATGAGAACCATTAATAATCAAATACGGATAAAACTTGTAAGACAAGGAATAAAAAAGCAACAAGAACCATTTAACCAATAACTTTTTTCAATATAAAATGCACAATAAGAATCACAACCGAGGTATCGCCTCGTATTCACATTTCACAATTTCAATCACAATCTTTTCTTATATCACAGCGGGAGCCTTACATTTAGTTTTGAAAATCATTTTTCCGTAGCTAACCTCATTTTAGCCCACCTTATCTCACCACATGGCTTCAAGTAGTTCCCTTACTAGCAACACGTGTATCAAGTCCACCTTATCTCACCACATGCGTATACTATCGCATGCTTATCAACATCACAACATAATCACAACTCGCACTACAAGTGCCGATATGCCACAACTTGCCAAAAAAATTAACAATGCCAATATTTTCACAATAAATAGCCCATGACTTAACCAAAATGTGTACAAGAATCTCAACAATACCAAGATGAATGAGATTTTCTCAACAAGAAAGATATCTCGACAATTAACAACTTAACCTTGATGTGATAACAACTTTTACAATTTCAACACCAATAACGCAACAAAAAAAAATTCCATGAAATAACAACCTCAATTAAAAGTGATGCAACAATTGAATACATAATAAGACAATAAGGAAAACAATAGTTTCAACTAAAGTTTATATGAGCAAATAACAAGTAAGAAGTGAAACAAGTGTTAACAATGACAAATAAAGCATGTAAGAGTAGATTAATAATGAGAGATAAAGCATGTTGTGACAATTCAATTAAAAGCATGGAAAGAGTCTAAATAACCTAAACTGGTCAAATACCACATATAGCCCATGTACCTACTCGTCACCTTACATACACGACTTTCACATAACACAAATAGCACAATCAACCCAAATCCTAAGGATTAGTTCCCCACACAAAGTTAGGCAAGATACTTACCTCAACTAGGTCAACTCAACCCTCGAAAATAGCTTTTCCCATAAAATTCGCCTCAACACGGCTCAAATCTAACCAAAAGTGACTTAATATCATCAAAAAATGCAAGAAAAAATAATTACAATAGATAAAGCTTTGATCTTTACAAAATTCCCAAAAAGTCAACAAAAGTCAACCCCAAGCTTGCCCGGTCAAAACCCCGTTCCAAGAGTAGTTTCTGACTATTCATAACTCCACGAGTTCATATATGTGATTAGTTTTCAAATTCGAATCCAAGAGTAGCTTCCGACTATCCATAACTCGCGTGATCAAAATAAAAAAATATCTTCTTGAACAACGAATCAGACACCAAAACGCATGAATTTCAAAGTAAAGTTCAACAACTTCTAAATTACAACTAAGCGTCTGAATTTCATCAAATCAACTCCAACTGATGCCAAATTTTAATCAAGTTCTAATAGCATAATGGACCTATTCCAAGTCCCCAAACAAAATTTCAAACATGATAGTCAAAAGTAAACCTACAGTCAAATTTCTAAACCTTAAATTGGCGGCAAAACAACCCAAATCAACCTACAAGCCTCTAAATTTGATTCCGGCCATATGCCTAAATCCAAAATCACGATACGAAGCTATTGGATCAATCAAAATACCGTTTCAGGGTCGTTTTCATAGAAGTCAAATATTGGTCAGCACAATCAACTTACACTTCCAAGCCAAGAGACAAAGGGTCCCATTCAACCCGAAATCTTTCCAAAACAAAACTAATCAACCCCGTAAGTCATAAAATAATAAATACACATGTGTGAAGCATCAAAAGGGAAATGCGGCGCAATTACACAAAATGATTTGTCAGTTCGTTGCATTCTACCCAACTTAAAATAAACTTTCATCCTCGAACATGCATAATAACTCCGCATGTCGTGCACGGTATCCCAGGTCACCTCCTTGACCGGGTGACCCCTCCATTGAACCTTCATTAAAACAATACTCTTTGACCTCAACTTTCGGACCTGCTTGCCCAAGATGGCTACTGGCTCCTCAACATAGGTCTAATTTTTGTCCAATTGGATGGAGCTGAAGTCTAATACATGGAACAGATCACCGTAATACTTCCGGAGCATAAAAACTTGAAACACTGGGTAAACTGTCGATACGCTAGGTGGCAATGCAAGCTTGTAGGCCACCTCTCCAACTCTCTCAAGGATCTCAAAAGGACAAATGTACCTAGGGCTCAACTTGCCCTTCTTCTCGAATCTCATCACACCCTTCATGGTGAAACCCAAATCAAAACTCTCTCTCCAACCATAAAATGCTACATCACGAACTTTCTGATCGGCATAAATTTTCTTCTAGACTGAGCTGTACGAAGCCGATCTTCAATCAACTTGACTTTTTCGAAGGCATCTCGAACCAAATATATGACCAACAACCCAACTTCTTCCGGCTCAAACCAAACAACTGGAGAACGGTACCGCCTCCCATATAGGGCCTTATAAGGAGCCATCTGAATACTCGATTAGTAGTTGTTGTTGTAGGTGAACTCTGCAAGCGGAAAAAACTGATCCCAAGAACACCTAAAATTCATAACACATGCATGAAGCATATCCTTTAATATCTGAATGGTATGCTCGGACTGCCCGTCTGTCTAGGGGTGAAATGTTGTACTCAACTCAACTCGTGTGCCTAACTCACGCTAGGCAGCTTTCTAGAAATGCAATGTGAACAACATACCTCGATTGGAGATAATGGATACCACCACACTTTAGAGACGAACAATCTCACGAATATAGACCTGAGCCAACTACTCGGAAGAATAGGTAGTCACCACCGGAATGAAATGAGCCGACTTGGTCAACCTGTAAATAATCACCCATACTACATTAAATTTCTTCAAAGTCTGTGGGAGTCTAACAACGAAGTCCATGGTAACACGCTTCCATTTCTACTCGGGAACCTCAAGTCTCTAAAGCAAACTGCCCGGCCTCTGATGCCCATACTTCGCCTACTGATAGTTCAAGCACCGAGCCACACACTCCACTATATCTTTCTTCATTCTCCTCAACCAGTTGTGATGTCTCAAATCCTGATACATCTTAGCAACTCCCAGATGAATAATACCGCCAAACTGCGGGCCTCCTCAAGAATCAACTGACGTATCCCATCTAAATTGGGCAGACATAACCAGCCCTACATCTGAAACACACCCTCATCTCCGATAGACACCTCCTTGACATTGCCATGTTTTACCGTTTCCTTAAGGACAAGCAAATGGAAGTCGTCATACTGATGCTCTATGATGCACTCATATAAGGAAGACCGAGAAACCACGCAAGTAAGAACCCATCTACGCTCCGTAACATCCAATCTAACAAATTGATTAGCCAAAGCCTGAGCATCCAAGGCTAGTGGTTTCTGTACAGACAGTAGATATGCTAAACTGCCCAAACTCTTCGCCTTCCTGCTCAAGGAATCGACCACCACATTTGCCTTCTCGCGATGATATTGAATGGTGATATCATAGTCTTTATGAAACTTTAACCATCTCCATTACCGCAAGTTAAGACCTTTCTGCTTGAGTAGAATCTGAAGACTCTGGTGGTCGGTAAGACCTCATATGGGACACCGCACATATAATGCCTCCAAATCTTCAATGCATGAACAATAGCTGCCAATTTAAAGTCGTGGATCGGATAATTCTTCTCATGAACCTTCAACTTCTGAGACGCGTAGGCAATCACCCTATCGTCTAGAATCAACACCGCGCTAAGCCCAATATACGATGCATCATAATACACAGTGTAAAACCTTGAACCCCTAAGCAACACCAACACTGAGGCTATAGTCAAAGTAGTCTTGAGCTTTTGAAAACTTGCCTCACACTTCTCAGACCATCTGAAAGGAACACCCTTCTGGGTTAATCTGGTCATAGGTGCGACAATGGATGAGAAACTCACTACAAAATGGCTATAGTACTCGGCCAAACCAAGAAAACTCTGGATCTTAGTATCTGAAGACGGTCTAGGCCAACTCTGAACTGCCTCATTCTTCTTCAGATCTACCTTAATCCTATCACTCGACACCACATGCCCTAAATACGCTACCAAATCAAACCATAATTCACACTTTGAGAATTTTGCATACAATTTCTTCTCTCTCTTATGGTCTAGAATACAATCCTTAGATGCTGCTCATGATCCTCCCGACTGCGGGAGTACACCAAGATGTCATCAATAAACACAATAACAAATGGATCAAGATATGGTTGGAATGCACTGTTCATCAGGTGCATAAATGCTTCCAGGGTGTTGGTCAGCACAAATGAGATCACAAGGAACTCATAATGACTATACCAAGTCCTGAAGACAGTCTTCGAAATATTCGAATCCCAAATCTTCAGCTGATAATACCCTGACCTTAAATCAATCTTTAAGAACACCCTGGCACCCTGTAGCTGATCAATAAGTTATCAATGCACGAAAATGGATACATGTTCTTCACTATAACCTTGTTCAATTGACGATTATCAATACACATGTGCATAGAACCATCTTTCTTCTTCTCAAACAGAATTGGGGCACCCCAAGGTGACACATTGAGCCGAATGAAACCATTATCAAGCAACTATTGCAACTGTTCCTTGAAATCCTTCAACTCGGCTGGTTCCATACAATAGGGTGGGATAGAAATAGACTGAGTTCCCGGCAACAAGTCAATACCAAAATTGATATCTCTATCGGGCGGCATGCCTAGAAGGTCTGTTGGAAATACATCAAGGAAATCTCTCACTACCAGAACTGACTCAACGGCAGGAGTATTAGCACTCATATCTCTCACAATGGCTAAATATGCCTTGCACCCCTTCTCAACCATATGTTATGCCTTAATGAAGTACACACCCTTACTAGGACTATGATCCAATATACCCCTCCACTCTAATCATGGCAAACCTGGCATAGCTAATGTTAGAGTCTTGGCGTGACAATCTATAATAACGTGATAGAGGGATAACCAATCCATGCCCAATATCACATCAAAGTCTACCATATTGAGTAACAACATATCAACTTTGGTATCAAAAGCACCAATAATAACAAAACACGGCCGATCCACATGGTCCACAATAATAGAAACTCCCATAGTCATGGACATATAAACAGGAAAACTCAAACAATCACAAGATATATCCAAATACGAAGCAAAGTAAGATGACACATATGAATAAGTGGATCCCGAATCAAATAAAACTAATGCATACTTATGAAAAACCGAAACCATACCTGTGATGACTGCATCTGATGCGACCACCTCCGTCCTACCCAAAAAAGCATAGAATCTGGCCTGGCCTCCCCCTTTAGGGGGACCTCTACCCGTCTGACCTCCACCCCTAGATGGATATGCAGGTGGAGTGGTGACTGAAGCAGCAACCATGGCTTGTGAAGTCTATGGATCAGGTGGAATCCGGGGAGCCTGAGCAGTATGTGGAGGTGCACCCCTCCTGAGCTTGGGATAGTCCCTCACCATATGCTGAAGGCACTCTATGCAGGAGGTGTACAAGATAGTGGTTTAGCAAAATGTGCAATTTGAGACCTTAGGATAGACGGAGTACCACTAGAAGCTGGAAGTGCTGAATGAACTAGACAGCCCACTTAACCTCTACCATGACAGGCTGCAGTTGGGGCATGTGCACCACTATACCCTCCAGAATCTCGAGGCCCCTTGGCCTCCTTGTCCTCTCTTTCACGGCCCTACATGCCCTCCATCTTCTGCAGAATCTCTGTCTCCTACTAATACGGTGTATCTGTCTCCATCTCTCGAGCCATGCTTAATTTAATACCATAGTAGAGCACCTCGATGAATTAGCAGACTCGCTCTCTAAGTGTAGTAACAAAGGTAGGTGCATGTTTGGACACTGAATCTTATGTCATACTATGACACTGTCATAGTACCCTGGTGCAGCTGCTTAAACTCCGTGCACCATGCACACCGAAGGGTTTGGAGAACAAACTCACTAAATAACCTTTCTAAAAACTAAGTCCATGTGAGTGAAGCTACATCGGCTAGGCTACCTTCCTCGAAAGCCCGTCACCACCGATATGCTACTCCTGACAGCTGGAATGTAGTAAAAGAAACTCCTCTCATCTCCACAATACCCGTAGTGCGGAGAATACAATGGCACTTCTCTAGAAAACCTTATACATCCTCTGTAACTAGGCCTTTGTAAGTAGGAGGATGATACTTCTTGAACCTCTCAAGTCTAATATGCTCCACATAATATGTCACTGCCTTAATCTCAGGCTGAATTGGAATAATAGGCTGCACTGGTATAACCTATAGGATCTGATCAACATGGACCCTCTACTTTGGAGTAAGGCCATGGGAGTCTGAGCTCCTCCCCCATCTTGAGATGTGCCGGTGTCACACCTCCTTTTTCCGAGCTTTACTACACCCCGGGGAAGGGATATAATAAAAAAGGAGTTTTTCCAATTTAAGGACAACCGAAACGGGATTCGTTTTATTTAAGATTCAGAGTCGCCACTTGGGAGATTTATGGTGTCCCAAGTCACCGGTTTGAATCCCGAATCGATGAAAGGGTTTGACTCTGTTTAACAGTCGCGAACCAGAAATCCGGGTAAGAAATTCTGTTAACCCGGGAGAAGGTGTTAGGCACTCCCGAGTTTCGTGGTTCTAGTGCGGTCGCTCAACTGCTATATTTGGCTAAAATATTTGATTTTAATACATGTTAAACCTATAGTGCAATTTTAAAGTTATTTACCGCTTTTGTCAATTATTATTATTTTTTTATTTAAGAAAATGAACGTCGTTCAAGAATGTATTTTCGGATCACGTCACATGAAATGCACCCGGATCCTCGATACAATCTTATTCGACGTTTTCGGATTTGGATTTGGGTCGCATGAAATGCACACCCGTATTTATGAAGGTAAGATTAATTAAAGCGCGCCTAAAGCGACTAGCGTATTGTTATCTTTTGGGAAGGCCGTGAAATTCGCTGAACGGCCCGTCCCGAATACTAAGTATTTTTGAATTAAGTGATTAATGAGGGCCCCGTAATTTGTATATCTGTCTGGCGAGGCTCGTCTCACTTTTATTATTAAAGGCCAAACTAAAGTAACGAAATTCTCTATTTTTGTTTTGTCTCTAAAGGTTAATTAATCCATGAATATAAATTCGAGTCTCAAATTCAAGTCCGAATTCAAACAAAAGGGTAGAACCTTTTAGCTTGAACCCGCTACCTAACTCAAGACCTAATTTTATATTTATGGATTAGTTTTTCATATTCCTAATTATTTATTTTTTAAGTATTATCATATTTAGACTTTTAATCTTTATTCCCGTTTCAACCATGTTGCTGGGCCTGAAATCCTTTAGCCCAAGGGATGCAAATTGAGTTTTAGTCCACATTTAGTCTGATAATGTAAGCTATGGCCGAGCCAAAAATTGTACTACTTCACAACTTAGAGATTACTGTGCTCTGTTAAAGCCTCACATTTTTGGGCCCAAAATTAGCCCAAATTAAACAAACTAATCAGATTGCATTTTTGAATCTACCGAATTAATATGACTTCAAATCGTTGCAATTATACTACTTCTAATTTTGACAAATCCAAACTATCTAATACTCTTATTTCTGTTGATATATCTCTAATTCTATTAACATCAAAACATTACAATAAAATGTGAATTGGAGTAAATGTCCTGTTATCACAAATTAACTGTCCTTTAACTGAATTGAGCTAATATTTGAATGTTTATCCTTATACAAAAATGAAATAAAAACTGTTCGAATGCATATTATTTATCTAATCTAAGAAAAACAAATTAACTAACATAATGTGAAAGTAAGCTACAGGCGAGCTATTGCTAGAAAGAAATGCAAGTTTTAAAACAGTTCAAAATTTCAATTGAATACACATGGAAATCTGCTGAGATTCTACTTTCTACATTATCCTCTTACAAATTACACCGAACTAAACTATTAACATACATAAGACATCTTATTAATCTGATAGTCTACTAGTTAGGAATCTAACTCAGATTTCATTATGGGATATGATATGAAGATAAAAAAATGAAGTAATGAATTAACAGTCCAATTATACAATTCCCTATAACTTTAGATCACAAATGATATTAACTAAACAATCCAGATCTACACAGTTCTCTACATATAGAATTTTAAGAATTCAAATCAAGCACAGGAGAGACATAGGATGCTGAAACAGTATCCAAAATGCATTTATTCCATATTTTGAATCCTGAGATTACAGGAGAGCTTGCAATATATACCTGGAATTTGGAAATGAAACAGGGAGATCAACAACAGTTTTAATGTAGAAACACTTCAACAACAGCAAGTCAGCAATCAACAATTAATCCAGAAATAGCTCCAGAACAACCCAGGAGTAATCAGAAACGACTAAAACCAGTAGATAGGCAAATAAACTCGATTGAAATCAAATTAGAACTTGAAACTAAGCTAGAAAAAACTCCTGAAACTTCCAGCAACCAAATCACAAACCAAAATAGTTTGAACAGGTCCAAAACAACTTGAAATTGAACCTAGGGGCACTAGAGGTTCGGATTAATGACTGAAATTGCAAAAGCTTCAATGTAACAGTGTATCTTTTGAGTTTTTGGAGGTTTTTCTAATATTTTTGGACTTTTAGAAGATTCAAAATTCAAATAGAAATCTAAAATTGCAGAAGAATTGAGGAGGAAAATATGTGGAATTTTTGGAGGTTCAAAATTTTTTTTCAACAAGGCAAATTAGTCCCTATTTATAGATAATTCCTAAGGTATAGCTTCAGATTTTATTTTGCTCTTTTAACCCCTTTTTATTTCTATTTTCACCCCTTTATTTCTAACTTTTTGCACAAGTAAGTACCCTTATTTAGCTAAAGTCTACATTAGAGCCCAATCTAGAATGTTCTATACCCTTTACAATTTCTGAACTACCCCTACTTCATTTCAGATTTTACTAAACCTGAATAAACTACTCTTTTCTATGCCCATATTACCCCTAAATTCATGTTGTAACTACTGTTAACTCATTTTATATACCCAAAATGCCCCCACTTTACTTTTGTAATTACTGTCATTAATTCTTTCCTTCTTCTTTATTTTTGTTATTATAGACTAATTATTATTTAACTAATCTAACAACTATAACCAATTCATACCCTAATGAGTAACCCTAATTAATATCAGAAATTAGCAATTAAGCGAAAAATCAATTCACACTGAAATAAACAATTATTAACAAACCAAACAACAAAAATAGAAGAAAACTTAACAATGCAATTATCCTAATCAAGTAATCATTTTGATCGAATTTTAGAATTTAAACCTAAAAGTACTATTTTAAAACTGTTAACAGAAATTAAAACAAGTTCAGACCCTAATTAACGAAATATCAACAGAAAAAGAAAAACACAAAGAAAACAAATAACACATGCATAAACAAACAGATATTAAACATAAATAAAAGAAAAAGATTGAGGAAACTTATCTAGGGTTCTCAGAAAATTTCTAATCAACCTGCTCCAGTCACGCTTGAGCCACGATTATTTGAATCCTCTAGGATTCATGATCCGTAACATCCCTAATGGTGTGTTTTCAGAAAGAAAACACATTATTAGGGGTATTACGATCATGAATCCCCAAGGATTGCTAGGGTTCTTGACCAGAATTTTTGAAAAGAATTTTCGAGGTACTCCGGGCAGATTCGAAGGGTGATACTATGGGGGTTGGCTAGAGGAGGTTGAGACGAGTCTAAGGTATTTTTTTGGAAATTTTTGGCACACCTTGAATCTTGGCCGGAAAATTAAAAATCAATATTTGACGATTTTCGGTATGATTTGAAGGAAACTACAAGTAGGAATGAGAAGAGGGGAAAGAGGAGAGCTAGGGGTGTTAATTTGGTGGTCATTGGACTAAGTGGTCTTCGCCGGCGGTAGGGTTCCGGCGAAGGAAATAGCTTTATTCGAAGGGTTAGAGTAATATTTGAAGGAAACTAATTACATGAGTGGAAAGAGGAAGGGGAGAGGGTGTTATGGTGTTAAACTGGTGGGGTTTGGTTGAAGTGGTATTTCCCGCCGGTGAGAGTTCCGGCGAGGTCGGCGGCTAGGAGGATGGGGTATGAGGAAGACGATGGATATATTTTTAGGGTTATGAAATATATCCCTTCTTTTATTAATTAAATGCTATCATCTCTGAGTCGTTGGATTAACACTTTGGACGGCTCAGATTTTCCTGACACCTAAACGGTGTCGTTTGCTTTAATAACGGGGCAGGCTGGGTCTACGGGAATTGGGCCTGGGCAAGGGGATAAGATTGGGCTGGTCGTTCAGGGGTATTTGGGCTCCAAACCAAACAACCCAATTCCTTGTATTTAATTCATTTTATTTCTTGTGTTTATTTATCTTTGTTTTCATTTTATATTTTGTATTTTTTGTATTTTCTAATTTTGGTAAAAATTAAACAAAACCTAATTGACTATTTAACTCCTAAAATTATTTAAATATCAACAATTATCAATTAAAATTGCCTAAGAACTATTTTTGTGATTTTCTTTAAATTTGTTCTAAAAATGCAAAATTAAATCCCTAAATGCAAATGCATATTTTTTGGGTTTTCATATGAATTTTCATGCAATTAATTAACACAAAATGCAACAAAATTCATAAAAATTGTAAAAAATTATTTTATTTGAAACTTTTGGAATAATTTACTTAGGGCAAAAATCACGTGCTCACAGCTGCCCCTCTTTACCCGGAAACACGAAGAGCTTTCGTGTAAAGACAAGTGAGCGGAAATGAGGGATTTTTGCCCGTTCGCATATTCCGTGTGAAGCATTTTTGAAAGAGTTGACCGCACCCTGCTTCAGAGGTTGCCTACATATCCCGGGTTAAACAGGAATCAGGTCAGTGTATTTCAGGAGTGTCTGGTAGCTGGGACTACCAGGAGCTGTGATTTCACTGCTGTTGCTGCTGTTACTGCTTGTTGACCCCCTTATTACACCATGTCAAGATAAAAAGAAGCTAGACTAAGCTATGCTCTATGAGTTACAAGAAATCCTATCTATGCCTTCAAACTTGCTCTTGTGCTGCCTTGAACTTGTATCTTGTGTTCTTTCAACGGGATTCTTGTTGTTGCCTTGACAATGTTTTGCCATTATTTTGATGATTCTTGATTACTACAATTTGAAATATATGTCCATTTTTCAGGTGGGCTCCTGCTTACAACGCTTGAGAAAGGTATTCCCTTGTTCTTCAGGCGGGCTCCTGCTTGCGATGCTTGAAAAGTATTCCCTTGTTCTCGAGGTGGGCTCCTGCTTGCGATTGCTTGAAAATGTATTCCCTTGTTCTCCAGGTGGGCTCCTGCTTGCAACTGCTTGAAAAGGTATTCCCTTGTTCTCCAGGTGGGCTCCTGCTTGCGATGCTTGAAAAAGGTATTCCCTTGTTCTCTAAGTGGGCTCCTGCTTGCAACAACCATACAAAAACGAAGAAAATTTTCTGCCCCAGTTTGATAACTGGGCGAGTTGTGTTACCGAATATTAAACTTGAAAGATAAGACTTGCATTATACTTCGCTTGTTCTTCAGGTGGGTGCCTGACTGCTGTGCTTGAAATGTATTCCCTTATTCTTCAGGTGGGCTCCTGCTTGCTAACTTTGGAAATTATTCCCTTGTTATCCAGGTGGGCTCCTGCTTATTGACTTTGGAAAATTATTCCCTTGTTATCCAGGTGGGCTCCTGCTTACAAAGAAAAATTCTTTCTGCCCCTGTTTTAATCAAAGAAAGATTTGTTAATATAAAAATGGTGGTTAGCTGCTGGCATTATTGTTGGCCATGCTTACGCTTCCTACTCTGCTCTGACTTGCTTCTTTGGACTTGCTTTGACTTGCCATGACTTCCCGGCTGACTTTTAACTCTCTGATCTTGATGACCCAAATGTTTTACCTTGTATTACTTTTTTGGTGTTTCTGTTCCCTTTTTGTGAAACTTTGCTTCTTCCTCCAATTATCTGATTACCTCACTGATGGGATTTGCATTGGCCCTTTGTGTTTTACTTTCTTCTGATATGTCCTGATCTCTTTGTGCCATACAACTGGGAAGCTGGTAGTTAGCTTTGACATCCTTCTTTTTGTTTCTGAATTGACCTGATACCGAAACGTCTTATAGACATACTTCAAGAAAATGAAATGCAATGACCTCGAAGGTTTTTGAGGATAGAAAGACTCTGAATGAGTTGTAATGAAGAGAAAAAGGATAAGACTTATCTGAGTGGAAAAGATGATATCATTGATCGTGCCATGTATTTTGGATTAACCAGCTTAATCTGTCCCACCAATCAATTGTCAATTGCCACATTTGCTGTTCCATACTTTCACAACCAATTTCACCAAAAACCCAAACCTTGCTCGTTTTGCCATATTTCAAACACCTTTCAACCACAGACTTCTTTCATTTGCCCATCTGAAAAACTCACTTTCGCCTGACGGTGCCCGTGAGGGTTTTAACCAATAAGACTCTCATTTTAATATCTCTCAAACTCACTTCGCCTTACGGTGCCCGTGAAAGTTTTCACCAATAAGACTATCTCATTTTCAATATCTCTCAAGCTCACTTTGCCTTACGGTGCCCTTAAGGGTTTTCACCAATAAGACTCTCTCATTTTTGATATCTCTTTCTTCTAGTACCAGAGTGTTGTCCACAACATGAATCACCTTACCTGCTTGTATTGACATTTTTTTTAAAAATTGATCATAAGGTCTTTCTTTGGACCGTAATGTGGCTGATGGGTTTTAGAAGGAATGGTATATAAAGGCTGAAAATATTTCAACATGGGTTCAAAATTACAACTTTCGGAATCATATCTTTCACAACAACCATAACTTCTGCCCCAGTTTCATTCTTGGGGATTTTTGGATTTTTCTTTTGTTGTGACTGAACCTCAGTGAGGCTGCCTACGTACCCTTTCGGGATCAAGTCAAACGTAGTTCAGGTCATAAAATCGCTTCATTGTTGCGATGTTTCTTTTCTTCCATTCTTCTTTTGTTTTCATTTCTTTTCTTTCTTTTCTTTTTCTTTTTCTTTTCTTCTTTTTCTTTTCTTTTCTTTTCTTTCTTTTCTTTTCTTTTTCTTTTTCTTTTCTTTCTCTTTTCTTTTCTTTTCTTTTCTTTTCTTTTCTTTTCTTTTCTTTTCTTTTCCCACTGTGTTTCTTCTGTTTCTCCACTTAATTTCCCTGCTCAGGTTCTTAAATTTTGTTGTTGATTTCTAAAGAGGGCTACGAAAGAAAAATATAATAGGGCTCAAAAGGGATAACAAAGGATAAAGTGTTTGAATAGCAGAACAAAATGCCTTCGTCATTTAAATCTTAAAACATGCCAAATACAATCAGGTACATAAAGATATAGAAATCATACATAATATCTTTTGACTGCATCAGAATTGATAGCCATTTCTACTTATTTTCCTTCCACATCTGTTAGATACAATGCACCATTGGACAACACTCGTGTTACAACAAACGGACCCTGCTAGTTAGGAGCGAACTTTCCTTTTGATTCAGACCAGTGAGGCAAGATACGCCTTAACACCAATTGCCCTACTTCGAACTTCCGCGGACGCACTCTTTTGTTATATGCTCTCGCCATTCTTTGTTGGTACAATTGTCCATGACATACTGCTGCCAATCTCTTTTCATCAATCAAATTCAATTGTTCTAAACGGGCTTTGACCCATTCATCATCATCAATTTCTGCTTCAGCAATAATCCGAAGGGATGGTATTTCAACTTATGCAGGTATTACTACCTTCGTACCGTACACCAATGAATAAGGAGTCGCCCCTACTGAAGTGCGAACAGTAGTGCGATATCCTAGCAAAGCAAAAGGTGATTTCTCATGCCACTGCCTGGATCCTTCCACCATTTTTCGAAGTATTTTCTTGATGTTCTTATTTGATGCCTCAACTGCTCCATTCGCCTTAGGACGATATGGGGGTGGAATTGCGGTGTGTGATCTTAAATTGCTTACATGTTTTCGCCATCAGATGGCTATTGAGATTGGCACCATTATCTGTGATAATCACCTTCGAAATTACGAATCGACAAATGATATTTGAATGCACAAAATCAACCACTGCCTTCTTGGTCACCGATTTGAAAGTTTTTGCTTCAACCCAATTAGTGAAATAGTCAATGGCTACCAGAATAAACCTGTGCCCATTAGATGCTGCTGGCTCGATTGGCCCAATGACATCCATTACCCAAGCAACGAAGGGCCATGGTGCCGATATTGTATGCAACTCAGATGGTGGAGAATGTATCAAATCTCCATGTACTTGGCATTGATGACACTTGC